>BDUI01001287.1:104028-120530 GCA_002335545.1 Apodemus speciosus
CCTCCCTCCCAGAGCTTTTTCCTTGCCACACAGCCTCTCTGTAGAAGGAAGAATGACATGGAATTCTCTATGTCAAAGTTTCCCTTGAGATTATATACCATAGCATTTTAACCTCAGGAAATGGTGATGCTTGGTCTCAGAGCATAAAGAGGAAGAAAAACATGGAGTGACATTTGCTTGGCATTGCAGGTCAATGTCAGTAGTGAAACAATAGTGGATATACACAGAGTTCATAGCCTTGGGCCCAACTGTGAGGAGGCAGTGACCCCAACACTGTGTAAYGCTCCGAGCCTGCTAGTGAGTCACATGTTACATAGTCAAGTTCAAACCTTTGCTTCTGTCAACCACATCCTTTCCTCTCTGTGCCTTAAAAATAAGAGAGAGAGAGATGGAATGTGCTTCCAACATGTGCTGTTACTTACAGAGCTGAGTTCATGGGACCCCAGAGGCACTGACTTCATTATAATAGGGTATTTGAAGTAATCCATGGCTGAGGAACCTGTGGGCACATTTGAGTTGCTCAGAGTTGGGGAGACAACCAAGTACACGCCCTACCTTCCACTTAACCATCCAGGGTCTCCTGCCAGCCTTGGTAAGGTACACTCCAAGGCCTCTCCCATTTCCTGCTTCCATGCCTGCAGTCAGTCCACAGCAGTTCCATCCGGCAAGGCCTTGGAGAATGCAGAGACTGTGATGCAAGCCAGTCCCATCCTTTATTAGTTGATTCGTAATCTGAGCAGATGCAGTACCATGAGCTCTGTTCCCTGATCTGAGTCTAGTGATCATTTCCAGCTTTTCTCAAGGATGGTCCTGGACCCATATGTTCTGCTTAACATCATCCTTCATACCTTGACCTTGGATTTGGGAAATATGGTSCAAGTCATAGCAGCTGACTCAAGCTTATTGCATTATGGCCCCATCAAAGCAGACCTCAAGTGGAGTGGGGTGGAGAGGAAGCTGTGTTGTGCTGCCTGATCTCATGTGGACACTGTTAGGGTGCTGGGTGTTAATGTGGGTGCCCAAAGGGGACAGTGACAAAGAACCCTCAGGGTGGTAGCAATGGGTGACATAAGCTTCAAAAGAGGTCTCTCTGCTCGAGAGGTTCAGGAATGGAAATACAGAGCTCGCCTTCCTTTCCYAACACGGCCTAAGGAAGCAGCCTCCACTTGCTGGCACTCAGTTTACTTCTGTTCCCTCTTGAATTCCATTATCCTTCTTCTTGGGCATCATTTGATATGTGAATTGTGTCTTGGGTATTCCAAGCTTCTGGACTTATATCCATGTGAGTTCTTTTGTGATTGGGTTACCTCACTTAGGATGATATTTTCCAGTTCTACCCCTTTGCCTAAGAATCTCATGAATTCATTGTTTTTAATAGCTGAGTAGTATTCCATTGTGTAAATATACCACATTTTCTGTATCCATTGCTCCATTGAGGGACATCTGGGTTCTTTCCAGCTTCTGGCTATTATAAATAGGGCTGCTATGAACATAGTGGAGCATGTGTCCTTATTACATGCTGGGGAATCCCCTGGGTATATGCCCAGGAGWSKKGTATAACGGGGTCCTCCGGTAGTATCATGCCCAGTTTTCTGAACCACCAGAATGATTTCCAGAGTGGTTGTACCAGCTTGCAGTCCCACAAGCAGGACCTAACAGCACACAGGGATGAGCGCTCTGTCTCTAGAAGACTCTGATCACACACCAGAACAAAACACAAACCTCCCTAATGGACACCAGGACCTAGTGGCATCCTCAAAGGGTCAGCATCCTGACAACATACCCAATCTACGAGCCTGCACTCAAGCCCAAGCATCTCTCACCCAGGCATCCCAAGGTGACTTCCCACTTTAATGTCCCAGGATGTTCCTGTGTTACAGGTGACATCAGTTGCCACCAGTGGGAAGTGGCATTTCAAGTATTGTTTCAGAGTGTGGACAGCTGACAGTCCCAAGCTATCATCAAAAGTCAATTACCCATCAGACTCTCCATGTACCTTATATACTTGCAGGACCAAATCTACATCAGACCCCTTCCCTGTGTGTCAAGTGAGGCAGTGAGAGGCACTCGGGCTTAGCGCATGACTGCATGACTCTTCTCACTCAGTCCTGCCTTCAGTGTCTTAGGTTCTGGGGTTCCTGCATGTATCCATTGAGACTTCCATTGAAGGAGTTCTCCTTATCACATACTTTCATACCATCCTGTATAATCTTAGCCTTTAGGTCATAGGAGGATGGCACCATGATGGTGCCAGCACCTCCTGGAGGTCACAAGGAAAGTTTTTGAAGTGCCCCCATTTCATAAATGTAAATCAAAATGGCTGACCCCCCCTCCACACACACACACACACACACTGCTCCAAGTAAACTCACACAGTTAGCTACACCTCCTTCTTTGCCCTTGCCTCCTCCACTTGTCCCCCCTGGGGCAAGGCTCTAATTCTTCTTGGTCCAACAGAGTTGTCATTTTCTCCTGCACTCCAGCTGTCCTTGCTGCAGAGTCCTGACCCTGCTCCCACATATGCAGAGGTGGATTTCCTTACTGATGCTGCCTGGCTTCCAGCAATTATGGGTGCTCATAGACACCACATTCACAGGCCTAACCAATCCAGTCCATTGTCCCCTCCCCTGGAGGAGACGATGAACATAGCCTAGTAAACAGGGTCTTACCGATGTACCTTTCTCTTCTCACGAGATGGCATTCCCTCACTTCTGTATCCTCGAGGGCTTCAGAATGAAATCGTATACATCAGTGCAGACCATTTGCTTCTCAGATCTTGTTGCCGGGCAACTGGCAGTTCTCAGCTCCTCTAACACATTGTTAGTAATTCAGGCTTATTTCATAGAAAATCTAAGATTATTGTATCATTTTCTGCACTGGCCAGTGAGTGTGATTTCCAGCTTTTAGATATTGCTACAATAGTTTTCTTCCTTTACCTCAGTCCACACAGTGAATTTGTCTATGGACCCATGAGAGAACCTCAAAAAGGCCCCTCCTGATGCTTATAGGAAACAGTCCGTAGTGACACGGCATTGTTGGTTACCACAGACACTGTCTGAATACTTTAGACGTGCCTCTGTAGGTTTGGGGTCACTACTGAAGGACTTTAATGGGTTACAYTTGCATTTAGAGAACTGCCAGTCTGTCCACAATATAAGGTCTGAGATAGAGGAAAAAGAAAGGGGAGAGGAGACTTAGCCACATGGTGCAGGTAATGGACTGCCGTGCGTATGGACATGGAGAAGGGAGAAGAGTCGAGAGGTTTTTGCAAGAGTTTGGCAGGCAGAAGTTTGTGGTGAAGGAGCTGTTCGGCATGTGCTGTGCTAGAGATAAGTTGGAGTAGACATTGTGTTCTTATGATTCAGAGGGGTGCTGAGTGACAGAATATGGACTGGGGGGAAGGGAGAAGAGGACCCAGGGAGGAGTGTGTAGGGCTGTGGGACATCCCAGGGCCAGAGTGAGACTCCAGATGGGGAGGGCAGGTTCTCCTTGCAGGTTGCCCTGCATAGAGGAAAGCCTGTTTCCCATGATCCCACAGGAACATGCAAGGAGGTGTGGAGGGAGCTCTGGGTCCTGCCTGAATCATCTTCTGTTCAGAAGTGCCTGTTTCTGACCTCTCCTTACATCATCAGCCCATGCACTCAGAGTATCTCCTCTGAATGGCCCCAGGAAGTGTGAGCGGGCAAGCAAGGTGGAGTTACACACCTCTGGGAGCTCTCCCTGCTTCAGGCCTCCTGGACAAATGTCCAGCTGAAAACSGTGGTCTGCACCGTATGGCCAGCTTTGTGGTTGTGGAAGGCGAGGAAAGGGACTCTGGTATGTCCATAGCAAGACTCCTGTGCTCAAGAGCTAACAGTCTCTGCTCAAATTCCCGCTTGCATCACTTTCCCTGGCCTACCCTGACCTCTTCTTTCTTTTTTCCTTTATTTTTTAAGATTTCTTTATTGTTATATGTAAGTACACTGTAGCTGTCTTCAGACACACCAGAAAAGGGCATCAGATCTCATTATGGATGGTTGTGAGCCACCATGTGGTTGCTGGAACTTGAACTCAGGACCTTCGGAAGAGCAGTCAGTGCTCTTAACCACTGAGCCATCTCTCCAGCCCCACCCTGACCTCTTCTTATCTGGTAGATGCTTTCTCTCCCTACTCAGGAAACTCCGTCCACTTCTACCTGGGGGAAATAGACTTTCCTGACCCGGGGGAGTCTTTCCTATGTATAAGAACATTGCTGCCTCCCTGGCATCTTTCCAGTTAATCGCCCATGGGTGGGGTTAGCCTCCGGAATCTGCTTGCTGACCCCAGCCTGTCTTCCTCCTCTCTCCTACATGGCTCATCTACCTCTGAACCTCTCTAAAAGGTGATGTCAGCCACAACATCAGGGTCCATTGGCCCATTAGATGTCTCACCGTGGTCTGGCCTGCTCCCCAGCTTCCCAAGTTCCTCAATTTACTCTTGCACCGGGTCTGCCCTTCCTACAGGGATGTCTCTTCCTTGCTCAATGCTTCTTCCCAATCCTAGACCTTCCTTTGACACCGCTCCCCCTGACCCCCACCGAGATAAACCCTCTTCCCCGAGCACACCTCTGTTTACTGCTGCCACATAGGTCTAACTCTGCCCACTATCGCTAACCCTTTCTAGTCCCTCCTCTTCTTTATCTTTTTCTCGCCAGCCTTTTACCTTTCAAGACCTTTCCACACATGTGATCAGATCCCGCCTCTGGGTTCTGCTGTGCCCAGTGGATGTTTGCATCCCTACTTAATGCCCCTGCTGCTTGAAGACCATGTGCGCTTCCTCGTTTTCTTTGGCATTCTCTACCCATTGTGGGGCTGGCTCAGGACTCCTTGAATRGAAATTATGCCCAGAAGGCTCACACCAGTCCACCACAGGGATTGCTGTTTCTACAAAGGGTCTCTCAGCACACTCAGCATGTGCATTGTCACACCTTTGGGCCTCATTGTCATGTTGTCCCGATTCCCAGAGTGTAAGGATGAGGAATACATGCAGTGTGGAGCAGCCTTGCCTGGGGATCTTCTTTTTCTTATTGTTGGTATCACTTCCCAAAGAGGCCAGAAAGCTCTCCATTCTGCAGCTACAGCAGCAGCACTGAGTACGTTTTTTAGACTCTTTCATCCCAGGGAACAGCAAGTATGTTGAATGAGGTTGGCTGTTACTCTCTTTTAAGCCTAAAGGTAATAAATAATTCCAGGCAGAAATATTCTCCCAGCCCTTCTGTTGGTTTTTCATTTTAAGGATCCCAGAAATGGAATTGGGTAATTCCTAGAAGAATTTTTTTTAATTGGTTATTTGTTAATAAGCCAGGATCACACCTGTTCTGTTACTATGCTGCAGGATATACACTGGTGTAGAAGAAAGGCATGTTCACAACTTTCTATAAAGTGAATCTGCGTCATCAGTGGTCTCCCTAGTGACACAACGAATAGTAAGGTTTGCGATGTGTCAGATTCTGCAAGCCCACTGTCAGCTGAGGRTATTGCTGAAGGCCAAGGCATTTGATACAGTCCCASCCAAGCATCTCAGCCTGGCTCGGGTGGCCTTTAGCCAGATGAGAACATCACATCAGTTTGTGGCTAGCTAAGTATCAAACACATCCCTACTTTATAGTGGGGTGTTAAGGATTCCTAAGATTATTAAGTGCTGTATTGAAGGTAAAAGTCACACGGCTGAGTGGTATTCGTCATTATTGGGTGCTTTGTGTATTTTGAGGTACAGTGTTCACCGAATGGATYATCACCATCAAAGAATGGAAGGAGCATAAGTTGGAGGCTATCTTATAGTGGGTGCTTCATATCTTGAGGGAAATAAACCACATGGATAAGCAGTCAGGAGCTACATTCGTAAATGYATTTACGAATACACATTTAAGATCATACTGYACACAGTAAGCTTAGAAAGTTTTAATCTTCRATGCTCCCTGGTATTAATTTTGCAGGTCCCAGAAAAGTCCATAGGTATGTGTGTAATTTAGGAAGGCCAGTACAAATTAAGAGGAGTTYACAGAGGTCCATGTTCCCCACACATAGACATGAGCTTACAGATGTGTCAGGGCTTCTGTTCACAACTCCCCAAAGCACTGAGCCATTATGAGTTAGGTCCAGGAATTTGGCTATCTGATGTTAACAGTGTATTATTTTATCCCAATGTCTGCTGACCGACCCCTGGTCTGATCCTTCTCTTTTTCCCTCCCCCTGACCTCTTGCTTTCTGGGAAGAGAGAACCACAGTGAGATTGAGCGGCGCAGGCGGAACAAGATGACTCAGTATATTACAGAACTCTCCGACATGGTTCCCACCTGCAGTGCACTGGCTAGGAAGCCAGACAAGCTCACCATCCTGCGCATGGCGGTCTCGCACATGAAGTCCATGAGGGGCACCGGCAACAAATCTACTGACGGCGCATACAAGCCTTCCTTCCTCACTGAGCAGGTACTGCGGCGTCACTCCTCTGGTGTTGNGAAATTATGCCCAGAAGGCTCACACCAGTCCACCACAGGGATTGCTGTTTCTACAAAGGGTCTCTCAGCACACTCAGCATGTGCATTGTCACACCTTTGGGCCTCATTGTCATGTTGTCCCGATTCCCAGAGTGTAAGGATGAGGAATACATGCAGTGTGGAGCAGCCTTGCCTGGGGATCTTCTTTTTCTTATTGTTGGTATCACTTCCCAAAGAGGCCAGAAAGCTCTCCATTCTGCAGCTACAGCAGCAGCACTGAGTACGTTTTTTAGACTCTTTCATCCCAGGGAACAGCAAGTATGTTGAATGAGGTTGGCTGTTACTCTCTTTTAAGCCTAAAGGTAATAAATAATTCCAGGCAGAAATATTCTCCCAGCCCTTCTGTTGGTTTTTCATTTTAAGGATCCCAGAAATGGAATTGGGTAATTCCTAGAAGAATTTTTTTTAATTGGTTATTTGTTAATAAGCCAGGATCACACCTGTTCTGTTACTATGCTGCAGGATATACACTGGTGTAGAAGAAAGGCATGTTCACAACTTTCTATAAAGTGAATCTGCGTCATCAGTGGTCTCCCTAGTGACACAACGAATAGTAAGGTTTGCGATGTGTCAGATTCTGCAAGCCCACTGTCAGCTGAGGRTATTGCTGAAGGCCAAGGCATTTGATACAGTCCCASCCAAGCATCTCAGCCTGGCTCGGGTGGCCTTTAGCCAGATGAGAACATCACATCAGTTTGTGGCTAGCTAAGTATCAAACACATCCCTACTTTATAGTGGGGTGTTAAGGATTCCTAAGATTATTAAGTGCTGTATTGAAGGTAAAAGTCACACGGCTGAGTGGTATTCGTCATTATTGGGTGCTTTGTGTATTTTGAGGTACAGTGTTCACCGAATGGATYATCACCATCAAAGAATGGAAGGAGCATAAGTTGGAGGCTATCTTATAGTGGGTGCTTCATATCTTGAGGGAAATAAACCACATGGATAAGCAGTCAGGAGCTACATTCGTAAATGYATTTACGAATACACATTTAAGATCATACTGYACACAGTAAGCTTAGAAAGTTTTAATCTTCRATGCTCCCTGGTATTAATTTTGCAGGTCCCAGAAAAGTCCATAGGTATGTGTGTAATTTAGGAAGGCCAGTACAAATTAAGAGGAGTTYACAGAGGTCCATGTTCCCCACACATAGACATGAGCTTACAGATGTGTCAGGGCTTCTGTTCACAACTCCCCAAAGCACTGAGCCATTATGAGTTAGGTCCAGGAATTTGGCTATCTGATGTTAACAGTGTATTATTTTATCCCAATGTCTGCTGACCGACCCCTGGTCTGATCCTTCTCTTTTTCCCTCCCCCTGACCTCTTGCTTTCTGGGAAGAGAGAACCACAGTGAGATTGAGCGGCGCAGGCGGAACAAGATGACTCAGTATATTACAGAACTCTCCGACATGGTTCCCACCTGCAGTGCACTGGCTAGGAAGCCAGACAAGCTCACCATCCTGCGCATGGCGGTCTCGCACATGAAGTCCATGAGGGGCACCGGCAACAAATCTACTGACGGCGCATACAAGCCTTCCTTCCTCACTGAGCAGGTACTGCGGCGTCACTCCTCTGGTGTTGTGGCCAGTGGAAATTGGAGCGATCCTTAAGGTCACAAGATGGAGATAAATTATGTAGGAACACGGAGTGGGGGAAGAGGTAAAGGCAAGAAATTTGGMTTCCATTCTTCAGAACAAAGTACTCTTCAAGAGTTGCAGCTCTGTCTATTTTCTGCTCTTTTAGCTTCCACAAACCCCAGCGAGGAGTAGTGGTGAGCATGCTGACACAGAAAGATGGCAGTGATACCGTAATCCTTATGTAAGGGTAGCGGGATAGCCATGCCATCAGAGTCACAACAGCAGTGACAGTATTGCCTACAGGGTCCTCACAACCAGCACTGGCAGGCACTCAGAGTCCTGGTCCAAGTCGCATCTTTCTGTGCTGTTCATTTACTTTAGCTAACAAGCCACTGCTCTTCTTCACTGTTTGATGGGTGAAGAAATCAAAGCTTAGAGAATTTCCCAGGCTCAGTTGCTTAGAGAAGGAATCAGAGACTTGTCTACTGGGCTTCCCTAAAGCCATGTTTTTACACCCGTGCTAAGTAGGGAGAGGAAAAGCATGCAAGARCAACACATCATCAGTAAACGGATTTGTGTGAGCCTGGAGGCTTGTCTTCTGAATCCTTGTCTTTCCCTTGGTGATCCCAGTGAGCGTCAGCTGGTACTTAAAGCTTTAGCTGACTTGTCTAACTAAACATAAAGCTTTGACTTTCTGGTTTCCATAGCTTTCCTAAGATAAATGAGCTGATGGACTTGGTGGAAAGAAGTGAAATGACATGGCTGTCAGAGGTGTTAATTTGAAAGTACTGAGTATCTCATGTGTGGAATCTTGAGTAATGGAGTGTTTAACAAGACAGAATGTGGCCAGAATGAAATTGAGAGGAAGGAACTGGGTTGTACCAGGGGCTGTGCTCAGGAGATAGGCTATGAGGAAATCACAGACAGAGCACAGAAGAGCTTAGCATAAGGGTCTTTAAGAGAGGCACAGTGGATGCAGAGGAAGAACGGAGAAGGCACTAGGGGCATTAGCTGTGCAGTGCAGAGCATCTGTCCATGTTGTGACAGCATGTGTAGAAGAACAAGGAAAATAAACAACACCATTGCCCTTTGTCCTGCACAGGTATTTTGGCAGGCCCCTTACCTACTCTGATTCCCTTTAAGTCCCCCCAGGGGTCACTTTGTCCTTCATGCTTAGAGTTTCAGGAAGAAGGTATCGGGCCATGTTTGTCTTAGGGAGCAAGGTGGCCCAGGTACAGCCTTCTATCCTCATTCCCATCTTTATAAAAATGAAAAGCGTGCTGGCCCCCAGCCCTGTGAATGTTTTGAGGAAGCCATCCCTGTGCAGACTGCTTAGCATGGGGATGTGTCTATAATGAATATTGATGATGAGGTATGACCTGCTGGGATTTAAGTACTACTAACACTATAAATGTTTTCCCTGAATTTATTAATCCTTATAGAAGGACTCTAAGAGACTACAGGAGGATTGCAAAGAGAAAGGCAACTACACATTTATGTGCCCTACCCATGCTTGTCTCTGGGTCACACGGACATTGACAGAGCCCTCCTAGGTGGCAAGCCATTACTAAGCCCTGCACACACACTTAACCCCCAAATTTTCACAGATAGCAAGCTTTCTGGAATATTAGAAGCCAAAGTCATTAAGAACCATGCCAGAGTTGTAGAGCTGAGGGGAAGGGCATGGATGGGGTCTTTTTTACTCCCAAGCCCAGCCTGATTCACCGGAGAAGTGAGGAAAGGCCACTTAGGAACAACGTGATCTCAGATGATGAACCTCAGGAGAGAGGGTGGGAAGAGATGAGCGAAGGAGACTGTCCCGTTAGACCTTTACAAACAGGGTCAAAGCACATGCGTAGGCAAAGCCACGCAGCCTCCTTAAGCAACATAGAATTCTCTCCTGCCCCACACATCTTACCCCATTTTTTTTTTACAAGGATCTTCCTGTTGGGAAGACTTTTCCTGAAACTGAGAAGGAAAATGCTGATGTTCATAGAGCCACAGACACATCTGAGAGACACAGGATGCAGAAGTGCACATAGGAAATCCACAGAGCAAACCTTTTGGTTGAAGAAATGCTTGTGCCATCTGCATCTACCCTGGTTTCCCAGGCTTAATGTGTTTGAACTGCTCCCCAGTCAGTGCCCGACTACAACCACAAAGTTCCTAGGCTGTGTTCCCAGAAGACCAAGGTCTTCCAGGGGCGTGGGCACTGGGACATCTCTCTGACCGGAGGCTCTGGGGGCTATCCTTCGCCTCCTCTCAGATGCCCTGGGGGTTGTATGGTAGCCATCCCGTATGGGATTGCATTTGAACATTTGAGTCTCGGGTGGGGAGAATGGTGGCTTACTACTGATCGCAGAGGATGACTTTATTCTTTGGGGCCTGGACAGTGTGTGAGGAGGTTGGAGTGGTGGGCAGACTCTGGTGTTTGTGGAAGAGTTAGCTTTGTACCTCCTGCAGGCCAGGAGCCCAGGTATTTTATTTAGCTTGATGAAAAATGAGCTGCTTTTAGGCATGGATATCTCATTGTATAAAAGTTGCCTCGTTTGTGAGGGGACACCAGGGCTTCCTGATGCTCATCTATCAATCCAAAACACTTATGTGCCTTTAATGACCATCATATCTCTGGTAAGCCTGGTAAGAAGAGGGCAGTACACCAGCCTCTTCTCAGTGTTAAGTGATGTGGCTAGCTCGCTCTTCTCTGCCGCTCCCAGGGCTGTCTTTGTCTGCTGACATGATGGTGATGGCTTTCAGAGTCCTGGAGCCCCAACAGACGTGTAGAAGTGAGGGGATAGACAGCCTTATAGACAGTGCCAGAACTGACCTGGCACATGCTGGAACAAAAGGACCAAGAGGAACAAGACTGCAGTGTCCCCGCACGAGGGAAGACTCTCTGTGGTCTTTCTCTCTTGTCTCTRTCCCCCCTCCTTCCTTCCTGCTATCTGTGACCTTTCTTGCCATGCACTGGGTGCTGGGCCCTTCTGCTGTGTCGTGACTGCAGTTTCAGTATACAAGGGAAGTACCTCAGGAAAATGGCAGCTCAGCAACTCCTGGTTATCATCACCTGTCCAGCCGCTGGCAACACCCCTGCTCACTCTCTCCAAGAAGAGACAGTGTATTTTAGGGATGGTGCAAGCTTTGTTCATTTTTCTAAAAAATTAGTTAAGCGGGTGAAACAACGTTCATCAGCACAACCACTTGTACGATGAACAGCTACATACAGAAAGTTGAGGTTGCTAATGAAGAGAAGGTAATTGGTCTAGATCTGAGTACACTTGATGACCACGGCCTTTCCTCCCCAGGAACTGAAGCATCTCATCCTGGAAGCTGCTGACGGATTTCTGTTTGTGGTGGCAGCTGAGACGGGGAGAGTAATCTACGTGTCTGATTCTGTCACTCCCGTCCTGAACCAGCCACAGTCAGAGTGGTTTGGGAGCACACTCTATGAGCAGGTGCACCCTGATGACGTGGAGAAACTGAGAGAACAGCTGTGCACCTCAGAAAACTCCATGACAGGTCAGTGTAGCTTTCTGTGTGTGGTCATTTGAGCTTAAAAATTGTTCTTTTCGTGATGGTGGTGGTGCATACACATTTAATACCAGCCCTCCCGAGGCAGAGGCAGGCCAGCCTAGTCAACAGAGTTCTAGGACAGACAGGGCTACAGAAAGAAACCCTGTTTTAATAAAATGACCTTCCAGTAAACACATTGGGAAGCTAGAAGTCATAAAATATCCTAAAGGTGAGGTGATATATTTTATATTTTATTTAGTTGTGTATGGCTTCATTCACAGTATCTTAAATTTTTAGCATATCATTTTTGTTCTGAATTTTGCCTTAATTACTGCATATGGCCAGCAGGAGGTGTTCTTGCTACAGTAGTGAGACGTATATGTTCTTTATATATCACTGTTATCCATCAATTACAAACCAGGCCTTAATCACCTGAAATACAGTTCCTTATTGAAATGTTTAAGTATGTCAGTTCTGCCATAACATAACAGACACTTTCTTCAAAATCACTTCTCTGTACAAAAACATGCAATAAGATCTGCAGAATTTGGTGGGGAAAGTGGGTTGGAAGTGAAGCACTCCATAGCAGATAAAAGTAAAAGCAGGAACTTACTGAAAATGCCAGCATGGCTTTAGGTGACAAAAGAAAATTCATAAGTMTTATGAAGCACRGTTCTTGGCCTGGAAAAGGACATGTTTGGTTGAGGAAACGGGTCTCTRAAGGTGTCGTCACCTCTGAGTTCTCATGAAATAGTACCAGGGCAGTCATGTGAAATTAGCAAGAGAGTTTTAACACTAAATGCAGATAATCATGGTGAGTTGACATTCCCTTTGATAGTTTTGTAGTTATCGGGAGTGTGTGAGGGATGTGGCTCTCTGTGTGGCTAGGTTCAGCCAGGTGCAGCGTTCTGTGTTCATCTACTATTTCCCATGGATAAGCAAACACAAAACTCACATTTTTCTCCAATTGTTCCCTAACATATCAGCCAAATCAGAACAAATGTATATTTTCATAACAGAAGTTATAGATGTATTCTATAACTTCTGTTATAGTATTTGCATTCTTTTCTGTAACCTGCATTTGTGATATATTCCTCCCTGACAATGCTTTGTCTTGCTGGGGTTCTCATGTTTATATCTAGCACAGTGCTAAGTTCTGATGGTTTGCACATAGTAGCCACTCAGCAGAAGCCTAATGAGCAAGTGAGCCACTGTTCACTGTAGTCACCCTGGGCCTCCATGACAAATCTCATAGTCCGGAGAACTCCAACTGCAGGCATTGACTTTTTTTCATAGTTTGGAGGCTGGAAATTCAATTTCTTAGTCCATTTCGTCTGAAACAAACTACTATGAACCATGCATGATTAAACATGGGGCTGAAAAGATGGTTCAGTGGCAAAGAGCACTTACTTTCTTCTCTTCCAGAGGACCTGAGTTCAGTTCCCAGAATTCACATTGGGCAGCTCACAACTGCCTGTAACTCCAACTCCAGGGGATCTAATGCCCTCTTCTGGCCTTTTCAGGCAACTGCACTCACATTCACATACCCAGATGCTTTTCATTTTGTCAAAAATAAAAGGCGTATATGCCCTTACATTAAAATATATGTATATATGGTGAGTGCCCACTTTATGGCTCCTAGATGCCTCTAACTGTATTCTGACAGGGTAGAAAAGACCGTCACAGTCACAAGGGCTCTGTACTCATGACCTAATACTACCATCACCCTGGGGATTAAGATGTCAACCTGCCAAGTTGCATCAAGCATTAAGTTCATTTCATCCAAGAGCATGGTGTCAGCAGGGGTGCTTCTCTAGAGACCTCTTGTTAGTTTCCAGATGCTTCCCTTTGAATCCTTCATGATCTCTTTTCTGTATACACTTCAGTCTTTCGAAGGATACCAGTCATATGACATAGTTTTACCTTAGTTACTTCTTTAAAGGCCATACTCCAAAAGCAGTCATATTCTGACATTCTGAGAGTTAAGTCTTCAACCTATAAATTATTGAGGGAGGGTTGCAATTCTACCCATAACACTTAGAATCAAGTCAAATTTGATTCTAATTCAAATCAAATTTTGAAGACATTGAGCTATTTCTGAAGGTGTTTTCTTCAGTGCTAGTAATCTATGGCTAGAGATTTAGCATGGGGATAGGATCAACCATCTCATCATTCCTATAAAAGATGAGTGCAAGCTCAGATTCAGTTGCGAGCTGACATTGTAAGGAACACTGATTGTACATTTCAACCCTTGGGAACTGTGAGAGAGAAAGAAGTAAGCCAGGAAGTGTTGGTTTAAAAGCTGAAGTCACCTCCTCTGGAAAGAGCTGTTTTTCCCCATATTCTCGGTATTTGGCCACAGGATGTGGCTTCTTCAAACCCATCAGGAGACCCAGATGGCTGGAAAAGTGGTGGCCAAAAGCAGTTCAGGTTCAAGCCAAGGTGCTACTGACTGGCTCCTCAGAGGCTAGTGGATGTTTCTGTGTGAAGTCTATGTATTTGACTGGGTAGAAATGGCTTTGGAGGGATTGCAAGGAGCAGTCACAGTAGCCAGCGCTAGTACAGTATGGTTGTTCTCCCAGTGAGCTGTAGACAGCCAGATCTCTGAGCTCTCTTGCTAGCCTGGCTCCTCTTGAAAAGAAGATGGGACTGGAAATGTGGGTCCTGATCATTAGGTTGTGAGAGAGCCCAGGGTTCTTTTTCAGAGTCACATACTGTCAAGACTGGTGACTGGGGCCATGGCTTGAAAGGTCCTTGCAGCAGAGATGCATGTAGACAGGCATGAGGCTCATTGGTGCCCAGGACAGACTGGGAGGTTGATTATTGAGCATCCAAAGTATACATTTAATGTAAAAATCTTTCACTAAAAAGTCTTAAGGATTACTTGGTGCCTTTGATTTTTGGACAAGGGTCTCAAATTCTTCTGTCTCTGAACCTCTGTGATCTGAGGTTAGAAATAAATAAATACGGGCCACTTGGGGGAGTTATGGTGACAGATGCAGGGTCAGGGAACTAGGGAAGGCCTGCTGGGACAGAGGTGTCTTAAGAACAGCCAAACCCTCCCTTAAACGAGACTCCCTTTAAATCCTTCCCCTAGAAGTGGACGTCTCATTCATTGGACCTGCAGCACGGTCTGTACTGAACGTAGTCTGGGGAGGGAATGTTCTGTCTGTGCACATGAGAGAGGAACAAACAGGGAGCCAGAGCAGATGCAGACAGCTCTGCTGGCCCAGGGACCTGGGAAGTGATACTTGCACAGAAGTGTGGTATCTAGAAGAGATGGTGGAGTTCTTTGTTGAGTTAAATCTTTCCAGAGCTAGTCAGATGTGACCAAGGGTGGTAAGAAGTACCACAGAAGTGTGGATCATTGCAGTGGCTTGGTCCTTCTGTGAATGAATGACTGCGACTCTAAAGTTACTGAGAGTCAGTGATGGCACCCTCATGAGGCTGGCAACAGCAATGTTGAAAGTAGACAGCCACAGAAAGGGAGCTGGGAGACTACATTTTGCTCTGGTCTTTTCTTGGTGATCTTGGGAAGTTCCTTTCTTCTTTTATCTTTGTTCTTCTCCCAGCACAAGAGAGATTCCCAAGGCTCCTTCCAGCTCTGAATTTATTCTCTCATCTAAGGTTTCCAAATAAGATCTAATCCACTACTTAGAAAAGAGGAGGGGGAGAGGGGCTAAAGCCTGGAGCAGTAACACAATAGGCTAGCACTGTGCTAAAATGCTGTCACTACCRTTCCAGAGGYAGCAGTGGAGGAAGGAGGACTGTCTCCAATAACCTCTATCCAGCCACTGGTTACAGCAGTTGATGTCTCTGAGAGCAGTGTTCACCCACTGGCAGTATATGCTGAATGTCGATGTGTTTTTCAATAGATCTACTCATAAAATCAGGCACTGTACTGACTGCTTGACAAAAAACATGAATGGAGGTTTGCAGGAACCTAACCCGGGCCTTTCCTTGGGAGCAGCAGTTCAGCATTTACTACCCAGTGTCCACAGTAGCTTTATGAAGCACAACTATATCAAATAATGTGAATTGTGTAGATAGGCCCCTGTGTAGAAAGGCCCCTGATTCTTTGTATCCATCCCAGCTTTCCTTTGTTTCTTGTGGGGCTCTCAAGCAGCATTACACATTTACATGTAGCTCTGGGCTCGGGGCTTCTGTCCGTGCAGCAAGTAACTTGCGGAATGGCTTTCTGCCAGAATTTCTGAGAGTGTTCCAGGCTTGCCTTTCTTAGCTCTGTTTAGACTCCTCTGCTCTGTCCTGCCTTGACCCACCCTGGGGGCTAAGGAGACTCAGARCCAGGCTGCAARGCCAGCCTCTCCATCCAAGGCACTTTACCCACACTGTTCTCAGCCATCAGCACTGACACTAGTAGCTGGATGATATAGGTCACTGGACACACCACCTACTTCCTCCACAAGGCCATGGCTGCCTTCTGGAATGGCAGGGACATCACTGGCCTGTCTTGTTACTACTCCAGGCTTTAGCCCCTCTCCCTCTGCCATTTCAAAGTGGAAGGAGGGATGCTAAGCAGCAGGGTATGAGGTGCTCCTGATGAGGAGAAGRTGTTGTTGAGACAGAGAAGTACCTTGTAGTTAATGGGGCTGCAKAAATAACGACTTTAGATCTCTGAGTGATCTGAGCAGTCTCTCTCGGTGGGGAAGGGCTGGAGACTGTGTAGAAAGGCCCAGGGCTTTCCAGGTGGCAACAAGCCCTCTAGTTGTAACTGGATATATCTAAGCACCAGGTTCAGAAAGCAAGCAGGAGGCAGCAGAGACACCACCCAGGAGACAAGGAGGGAGCTTATCCTTTCAGTGTTGTCTGGTGGTTGAACTCTGGAAAACCTTGATCCTGGTGAGCAGAAACAGAAGGTCCTTTGCCAGTGACCC
>BDUI01001287.1:121650-134744 GCA_002335545.1 Apodemus speciosus
ATTGCCTCCGGTACCCCTGCACTCAGCAATCAGTCCAGCACAGAAGCTCATTGCAGGCAGGTCAGGGTAGGACCGAAGACTCAGGCACACATGAGAGGTGCCTGGTGTCAGAGTTGTGGGCCCGAAGCAGACCATCCAGGTGTCGTGGGCCCGAAGCGGACCATCCAGGTGTTGTGGGCCCGAAGCGGACCATCCAGGTGTCGTGGGCCCGAAGCAGACCATCCAGGTGTCCTGCTGCCTTTCCGTGGTCTCCAGCAGTGATTCTCAGTGTGGTTCTCAGTCGGCTATGAGAGCATCACTTTTGAACCTGCTGGAAATGAGAGTCTCAGCTTACCCTGCACCCACTAAATCAGAAACTACAGCCCAGCARTCTGTCTGTTAACCCACCTGCCAGTCCTTGAGATGAGCACTGAACTTTGAGACTTAATTCGGTGACACCATTTTGTCACTTTTCGTCAAATTCCTCAGCTTGAGTCCACCTTTATACTTGACCATGTCAGGCTCCTTGACCTCAATTTAAGTTCTGCCTCAGAAGAGTAGGGGATAGAATACTTTGTGAAGTTTCTAGTTAATGTTGGGACTCTATCCACATTTATCTGTACTGGGCGTGTCTTGGCGAGATTTGGCAAGAGCGTTTCATGGACCATCAGCACCTGAATCTTCTAGGAACTTTTCGAAACATAGACTCATTGGAGGCCTGCTGCCAGACCTCCGAAGGCCAGGCGSAGACAGAGTGCACAACACGGGATGRGTGGTCCTGGGAAAAGAGCTGGCAGTTGTCACATCGGGTCTCTGCCCACCCAGGGCAGCTGGGCCGCCTTGGTAACACTTCCCAAGAGAGAGCAAAGACAGACCGTGTGGAACTGAGCCGTGCACTAGGGTCCTTGAGGGGAAGAATGTAAGGCAGATAATTGGTCCCACAGGAATTCTGTGAACTATGCAGTCCACCCTGTGGTATCAGTTCAGGAAAAAGATGGTGTATTTCCAACTGTCAGTCACGAAGGTAACTTCATGAAAACCATATTTTCAGATACATGGTTTATTTTCTTTGGAATACCCCGACTTAGTCTTTGGACTGGTGCCAGAATCTGAAACCCTAAACACGCTCAGCAGTCCATTTCTTGCCATATTAGGTAACACAGAAGAAAAAAATAGTAATTCTGGATTTTATCTCAACTATTAACACCGTTATTAAGTTTCAGTTGTTTGAAAGAGAAATGAAATGTCTTAATGGCTAGGGAAGCTTGCTAATTTGAGTAAAGCCAGTGGAAGTTGCCCAGCTGTGTAGTAAACACACGATCTTCAGGGAAAGGGCTTGCTTGCACTTGGGCTTTCAGTGGTGCCCAGTAAGTGCACACAAGTGCGGAGCGGAGCACCGCAGCGGTTGCTCTGCCTTTCAGAGACACTCCCACTGGAAACCACAGCGCCTTCCATCCCAGATGCTTCTTTGGAGCTGGTTCAGTTCTTTCCCGTTAAGTATTTACACAGCCTGCCTTGTTTTGCTTCATGAATACATGGCATGCCGATGCCCCGGAACTGTTTGTGTTTTTCTCGCATATTTTATTTTGAAATTGATTTCCTGAATCTGGACAGAGCTCTAGCCTGAACTGCTTAGTTCATTGTCCTGGTGGTGTCACAATGGACCAGGGAGCCTGAGCAGTGTTTCTGTGCAGGCTGCGTCTCCAGCAGGGCGCTTTCCTTGCATGCTGCCAAAAATTACCCGAGGTGATCTAGTGCGACTCAAGCATGGGACCAAACAGGGCATGAGGAGGAGGCAGGCATGGGGGCATGGGGAGGCAGTTAGGGGAGGTGGAGGATCCTGCCCTTGATCATCTGGCCCTGGTGACATTTGCAGACCATGATTTTTTTGCCTTGAGAACTAATTAACTCAGATGGACTCACTTCCTCCACTGTAGATACTGATAACAAGGTTATTTCCTAAGGACTAATAGCATTTCAGAGCTAATCTGTGAGAAAGCCATGATGRTTGTGTTTGGAAATTAACATTTCATTTATTTCAGAATAATTGAGAATGGCACTGAACCTCTAACATAGATGGGTGACTTTCCAAATGTCCCTGCTTGCCCTGTTTCATTTCTTTTCTTGTCCCCTGAAAGTGTCTTGTCAGCACAGACTTAGAAGGAACAAGGGGAGAAAAGCTGGACTTCTCATCCTCTCCTAGTTTTGTTCATTTAGTCATCCATCAAGCACAGGCTCACCAAGTACTAATGAACTTTATCAAGTTACTATGCTAAGTGTTAGGGCTATGGTAATGAATTAAACCAAAGTAGCCAGGCTCTTGTGGTTTTTACAGTTTATGGGGAGCAGACACCAGAGAAGAATTCATGTTTCGTACACATAGCATGGTGGGGCATAGGGTAAGGTCCTCAAGGGCAATGAAAGCCAGTAACACAGTATTTGACCTGCCTAGATGGGTTGGGGAAGGCCATGGGGTAAGAACTGCTTTGTAAGATATGCCAAGGGTGCCAAGGGTGAACCAGGTAAGAAGACCAATGGAGGGGAGGCGGTACCTAGTCCCAGAGCAACATCAGCCCCTGCCCCTTAGAATCTCAGGATTTCCAACCAAAGAGATCCTGTGTCCCTGTTGTGTGTGAGAAGCTCACTGTGGCCGTAGCATGGAGGATGGGAGTGGGAAGCCAGACTGGCTGTATGGGGGAGGAAGAGTTCATCTCAGAAGCATACAGAGGCTTCATTTCAGGGAGGTGTGGTGGGTTAGCTCAGGAGATGGGAGGACGCAACTCATGCAGGCGTGAGAGTTATCCTGGGAAAAGAGATGATGCAGGCTGGGGCTGGGTGAGGGTGTTTTCCTCTGTTTGCTACGAGTGATCATAATCTAAGACAGCTTAAACAATGGCAATGTCTTCTCACAGCTCTGGAGTTCAGAATTCTGAAAGACTCTTGAGAACTTGATTGGTTCCGTCTGTGGGTTCTGGGTGGAAATTCGTTCTAAGCCTCTTGACCTGTGCCTCCTACATTACTTGGTGTCTCAGTGTCTAATTCCCCTCTTATCAGGATAATAGTTATGTTGGACTAACACCTACTATTATTACCTCCAGTGTAATTTTTTCTACATCTAAAAAGACCTTATTTCCAAAGAAGGTACACAATTCTTGAAGGATGTGAACTTGGAATATGAAATCAAATTAAATCCAGGTTTTAAAAAGGGGGAGATAGAAGGAAGTGGTTATGTCCAGGAGACCCTTAGGCATAAAATTCAGTCAGAGGAGTTGGCACAATGACTCTAGTTATTTCTGTGTCCGAATAGGAATATCTTTTGTCAACTTTTAGCTGACCTGTGTACATAGAGGTAAATTGTTTCTACTGGGCATGAGTTTAGCCATAGATGGAGTTGGAAACTCCCCTCGGTGTCCTTGAGCTCTTATTATTGAATTCAGTCACAGAACATATCCCTCCCTGTGGTGTGTTGTGGTTAGTGATGGTCCCATGAACTCACCTAGCTTCTATGCATAGATCAGTTCAGCTGCAATGTGACAGCTTGCTTGTGCAGTGCTTGCTGATAAGCATATTCAGGGCCGTTACTGTTATAGAACCATCCTGCTCTATGACTCAACACTATCAAAATCCCAAGAATGAATCTTGCAGCTCTGGAGGCYRCATGCGACTTAGCTTGCCTCAGCATCTTAGCATCGTGTCCATTCGGGTGGGAATGGCATATAGATTGAGCCATGCGGCCCAGCCCCTCTGCTGTTCCTTAGTTGATCCCTCTTCATTTCTTCCCAGCCTGACCACCTAACTGACATGGGTTGGTATAAAGAGCAGTATGTTCTTGTGTACACTGACCAGGTCTGCTGGGGTTGGAATCCAGACCCTGTCAGATCCAAGCAGCCAGCCTACCTCTTCAGGATTCTTGCTTATGCTTTCATAGCTGCCTGAGTTCTAAGGCTGGCCTTCTGTCTGTCTTCATTTGCCCTTCTTTATTCTGACTTGGTTCACCATCTGATGCATGAATCCTAGCCAGCTTCCCCCTGCCTTGGATCAGACCTACAACTTTTGTCAGTCTGCATTGGTAGAATCAGATTCAGACCCATGCCTACCTGTGCCTATGGGGACAGAAGAGGGCCTTAGTTCCCCTGAAACTGGAGTTATAGACTGATGTGAGCCACCACATCAGTGCTGGGATTTGAGCTCAAGCCCTCGTCCTCTGTGAGAGCAACACATTTTTTTCAACCTCTTAGCCATCTCTCCAGTCCCATCATCTGTAGTTTGAAAAGCAACTCTGTGGTTCCAACATGAACCAGAATCTAAATTCTCATATCCCCGATATAATCTCTGGGAACAACAAAAAATAAGGAAAGAGACCACAAATAGTGTACAGTTCAATCCGTCCAATGCCTAGGAGAGAAAATTCAGAAAGATGAAAAGTCTACTTTTGATTTTACTCCACCAAGAAACAGAATGTTAAAGGCATAGAACATGATGGGAAATCCACAGCATCTGCAGTTTAAACACTGCCAGAGTCTCCACTTCTTCACCAAGTATCTTTCATCTTAACCTCGATACCCAAATGCGAGTCCACACACCACCTCCCACCCCTTCTAGACAAGGAAACTATGACAAAAAATAGCCCAGGAATGGTATTGTTTTCAGGAAAATATAATTATTTCGAGTTGTTTGGAACATTTTGAGAGACACTGAATCATTGCTTCCTGGTGCTATGATTTAGATCTTGGTAAAAACCTCACGTGATGGTCAGACTTTGTACAGCCTTCAGTTAAAAATAGCTTGATTGCAAAACCCCCAGCGTGCTCTAGAAAATTAAAATAGTTTCCTCCAGCTTCACCAAAGAATGACACACAACTCCCCCTGAAGTGGCATGACCCAAGGCAAACGGTTGAATGGAAATTCACGCATAAGCTCTGTCTTTCCTCTTCACTGCCTTTTCAGTGAATGCTAATTGAAGAAAGCATCTGCATCCAGTTTTCCCTTTATTTTTGTAAATTCTTTGCTTACACCCGGACGAAAAGCCTTCTCTGCCAGTTGCGTGCTTAGGCATTGATCCAACGGAAAGATGCATGGATGGCTTGCAATTTTCCCCTTCGAGTGATGACATAAATTACTCCCCAGTGAGCTATTTACAATGTTGTTCTTTAACCTTGACCCAGTGCACATGTTCTGAGGACTGAGAATCACAAGAGCTCTATATAGTGAGGTTGTGGAGGCCAATCCTTCTTGTCATTTACATCTCTCCCCCTATGACTCGCTTGTGACATGGCCTCATGGCTTTGAATGTAGGTAGCAATAGAGCYAGCCACCTTGGGAGAGAGCCATTTCCACTTTAGAACAATATATTTGTATTCAGCACACTAAGTATTGTAGCCCATGAATCTGCCACTGGATCAAACAGCACATTGAGTTGTATTGGTTGGGAGAGCTGGACACCTGCAGATTTTCAGACCATCAGTGAACTGATGGCAGGGGCTACAGAGATAGATTCAGTTCTGCAGGATGACCTTGATCAAGGTTGGGATTCTCCCTATGCCTCTGCTTTCTCCTCAGTGTTGATGTGAGGATGGTGCTCAGACCATTCCTGCCATATCTCAGCTTCCTTTTTCCTGTTTTTGGTACCTTTATCTTTAGAGGAGTTCCCTAGACACAGCTGCACACAGGTATGTGAACACTCTTGGGACTAAGTGTTGAGGGAGATGGGAAAGGTCAGGGAAGGTCAGAAAWGAAACCAGGTTCAGGAGGGATATGACCTGCATGAATGGAGATCAGAAGTATAAATTGCACATAATTTCATCCAATTGGAACAAGGGAATCTTAAGCAGTCACCAACCCCAGGCTTGAGAGGGGAAGCTTCAGGCCAAGTGGTTTCATGAAGAACATGTGGGTGGGAGCCCATAACAAGTGGGGGAGGGACAGTCTAGGCCTCCTGGGACAAGAGGCCTAGAGGAACCTCTGTGGAACATCTGAAAAGTCCTTCAAAGCAAGAGCGCTCCATGGACAAGCTCGTGAGACCTAAGCATGCCGTGGTTTGCCCAAGATGATCTGATACAGCAAGTGTCAGGTATCCTAAGACTGATGCTGAAGTAACTGGGCTTTCTGGTCTCCACTCTCCTTGGGGYTGGCAACACCTTGGCTTCCGACTGAGTCTAGTCCTTGAGGCTTAGTCCCCACTTTTCAGGAGTGAGGAGGGCCTCTTTTTTGAAGTCCACTATGTGTCTTTTATTCCACTAATTATTAAGCACACATCTGTGATGGAAATGAAAGATGCAGCTGGTGATGAACTAGACATGCTCACCATCCACAGCAGAACTCCCAGAGAGGCTGGGCAGTGGACAGATGGTCACGTGGTAAACCCAGGATGAAAAGGCTGTGTGTGCCCAGGAAGAGAGGATGCTATGATAAGAACAGCGACCCTCACTCCTGCGTTCGGGGGTGTGGAGCAGGGAAATGATTCAGAGAGTAGAGATTCATAATTTACAGGGTCAGCCTGTGGGATTAGCCAGAAGGGAAGTTTTCGTGAGTGTGATGAGGAGACAGGCCAGCCAGTGATGGCCCCAGAGAGCCATTTTGCATTTGAGATTTACTCATAGTGCAAGATGCAGTCCTTAGAAGAATGTTTGCATGGTCTAATTTGCATTTTTATAGATAAAGACTCTTCTGGCTGCTGGGAAGGAAATGTGTTTTTGGGATCTAAGAATAAGAACTAATATTTATATACTATTAGCAGTGCTGTGCAGGGTGACTCCACAAATATGTTTCTCTTAATCTTCAGGGCAGGCTTTAAACAGGGCGTTCTTTGGCATGTGCTTCCCAGATGACCCAGTCCCATGGCTGAGCCCCCTCCCCGGACTACCTTCTCACATCAGTTGTGTGTGTGCAGCATCTGTCTCATGCCCTCTCCCTTCTCTTTATCCTTGACAACTGAAGTTGGCAGAGTTGGTCTTTGGCTCTTTCCAAGTATCTCAGGGGTCCCTGTCCCTTATGGCTCCCTGGCTCCCTGATATTGGAGAGCTATTATTTGGCGGAATTGATGGCCTCAGAGAAAGAGTGGCTCCACTTCCTTGCACACATGCCCCATCATTTCCTTTCTCTGCTGTACTGAGTATTCCTTCTTCCTCTTTTCATGAAACCTAAGTTTCTAATGTTTAACAAGATTGACCTTTTTAAAGCTCTGGGAGCAAGTGTCTAGGGGCTTCAGCAACAGACAGCGCATACATCTGTCTGCAGTGGTCCAGGTCACTTGCAGGGAACAGGCTCCTCATCCACTCCTCTTACTGGCCCTGTCCTCAGATGCAGCCTAAAAATAAACCTTTCCTCCTTACCTTTGCAGGTCAGCTGGCCTCTCTGCCCTGAGCCCCGGGCCACTAGGCCTCTGCTTCCTGGCTTCCTCTTTCCCCTCTCCTGTTTGGAGTGTGCACACTTCTGTTAGACTCCTTTACTTCCTTCCCTGACATGCATCGCCTTCATACAGTCACCTGTGGGCCTCTGAGGTCAGTCAGATTAGGGACCGTGGTGGGGATGCTCAAATGCCCTACAATGAGGTCTGTAGTCTGCACAGATCCTCCTTTGTACTTTACATCACCTCTGGGTGGCTTATTTAATCCAATACAATGTAAACGCAATGTGAGTATGGATCATAAATGTCCCTCAAATGTGCATGTGTTAAAGCTTACACTGTGGAAGCTGGTAGAACCTGTAAGACTGGGGCCCAGTGGGAAGTCTTAAGAGTACTGTGGCTGTAAAGTCTTTATTTTCTTAACTACCAAGTGAACAGGTTTCTTCAGCATGCACTCCTGCTGTGATGGGCCGCCCCACCACAGAACCAAACACAGAGCGGAAGGAAAGAAAAACCGAACGATGAACTTAAACAATTTCATCCTCTTATAAGTTGACGAAGTCCAGCATATTTGTTATAATGACGGAAAGTAGATTGACGTACTCTGTAAACAGTAACTGCTGCGTTGTTCAGAGGTAATGGTAGGAAAATCAGGCGTGCCCGTGATCAGTGCACATGCGTTTCCTAGCGTATCTTTGACCAGTGCTGTATAGAATCTGCAGTGTGAGATGCATGAGCATGGGGAGGTTGCCGACTGGATTTGCCAAACTGCACTGCCTCTCAGTCCTACACCCATCGCATCCCAGGTACACTATTTTTTCCCCAGAAATTCTTCAGTGTCTGTCTGAGCTAATTACCTCCCACTGTTCTTCTTCATGGGTGTAGGTTTTCCTGGTATTTTGATATTTTTAATCATGTCATTAGCAAATCATGAAGGAGAGAAGTCCAGACCGGAAGTTGCCTTTTCAAATGCCTTGGCAGTCTGGCCTCCTGCCGTCCACCAGCCTGACCGGCTTCGGCCCTGGATGAACACTCGTTTACCCTTGAAATGAAAACCCTCAGGCTCACATTTCTGGCATTTTTGTAGCATGATCCCCCAAGAGGAATGTATTTCTTTAAATCACACTCCAACATATTCTAAACAGGATGAGGAATTTGTTCTCTTGTCTAAAGATTAAATAGCAGAAGAGGTGCCAGCCATGGGGGAACTGTGAGGTGATGATTTTATAATGAGTAGCAGAGCGGCAGCTGCAGCAGGAGGCACCCCTCTAATTCCACATTATGTTTGGAATTCAAAGGCAGGAGAGAGTTATGGGGCTCTGCCTAGAGTTGAGGGGCTCAGCTGCTGAGGTGGTGGAGGTGGTGCGGTCGGTTCCCTTGGCGCTCCCTGCCCCTTGGTAGAGATGGCCCCCAAGTCTTAGTCTACTCTTTGCTTATGGGATAATTGCTCTCCAATGCTCTTTGCAGACTGCCACTGCTCTGTTTTGCCATCTACTGCCTGCCCCTTGTTAATTAACACCTCATTAGCGCCTTTCCCAGATGGAGGGTGAGGGACAGAGGGCAGACAATACAAACCAAACTGCTTGGCAGGAAAGCTCCTTCTGAGTGTCAGTGGGACAGGGGCCATCAGTGGCTGTTTGCCAGTCCTGATCAACCTCACCAGAGCTTTTCTTTTGTTACTCCATTGTTACAGACTGGAGTCTAAGCCAGACCCCAGCACCATATCCTGTGATCAGCAAGAGAAGGAGGAGCAGTGCAGTTCTCCACACACCTGCTCCCGCTCCAGACCGCAATTCTGTCTGTCAGTCAGTCCATTGCTCTGCTAAGAGGATAGAACTGTGGCTACCAGTCATCCCTTCTCCCCAGCAGATATTTCCTAGAAATCGGATATGAATGTTCAAGATACAAAATTTCACTTCTAAAACATACCTTGTATGTTAAAGGGCAAATCATGTTAACGTCTCCAGGATGTCCAGAGGTTTTACTCTGGTCTTATGCTCTGGTCTTTGCAAGGCACATTCACTATCTATTGTCAACAATACAGAGGTTGAGTGGGGCTGTAAGAAGCACATGCCTGGAACAGGGGAAGAGGGAGGGGAGAGAGAGGTAGTGGGGGGTTGTGTAGAACCTTCTAGAAAGCTTAACTTTTTTTCCTCAAGGCAGTGTTTCTGTGTGTAGCTCTGGCCATCCTGAAACTGGCTCTGTAGACCACCAGGCTGTCCTCAAACTTGGAGATCTGCCTGCCTCTGCCTCCTGAATGCTGAGATTAAAGGTGTGTGCTGCCACTGCCTGCTTCACTTCTTATATTACTTGATTTTCTCATCTCTATGAGAAAATACCTGACAGAAGTAATGTAAAGGAAGAAAGATTTACGTTGGCTCATGATTTAAGGAGAGATAGATACGGTAGGTCATAAAAGAAAGGCATGGAGGTGGGAATGGGAAGTGGCTGGCTTCACCGGATCCACAGTCAGGGAGCAGGAAGAGTGAGGGCTGGTTAGTTGGCCTCTGCCTTTTTCCATTCTTACTTCCTCTGGTTCCCTCGCCGGATACATGGGATGCCGTCCACACGCAGGGTAAGTCTTCCCTCAGTCAAACTTGTCTGGAAACACTCTCACAGATGTGCCAATCCAGTGATTTTAAATCCAGTCAGGTTGACAGTGAAGATTAAGCCCTGTCCTGCCAGTGTGTTCTACAGCGACTCCAGCCCACCTGCAGCCTCTGTGTCTCCAAGCTCCAGACAGCAGGACTTCTTYGTCCATCTTTCCCACACCTTGGGGCTGTTTCTCTTCTAGCACCACCTTCGGTGGAGCTCAGAGTTCTTTCCAACAGGATGCTCCACCGCTGACACGCTCTGCCACCTCTGATCCCACCATCTCCCCTCTCTGAGCCTAGGCTGCCTCTACACAGACTCCTCTCCAGCTCCCGCGGAGCAGTTCAGTTAGATGGAAACATCTTTCTTTTCCAGACTGTGCCCTTGTGCTGGCACTGTAGCCGACATTTCAAGGTTTCTATTGGAAGGAGGAACATCACAGACCCCTGTTCCTCACCGACCTTCTGTGTTCATGAACTTCTGTGCACTCTCTTCTGACAATATCATTCTGAGGAAAGATTTCCTGTTATCCTGTGGGATATTCCTAGCCCATTGGTTGGATGAGATTTGTTTTTTGTTTTTGTTTTTTAAGACTATTTATTTTATATTTACATGTGAGTACACTGTCACTCTCCTCAGACACACTAAAAGAGGACATCAGATCCCATTAGAGATGGTTGTGAGCCACCATGTGGTTGCTGGGAATTGAACTCAGGACCTATGGAAGAGCAGTCAGTATTCTTAACCTCTGCACCATCTCTCCAGCACAAGGATGAGTTTGGTTTTTGTCAGCCCATTCCTAACTGCATTCATCACACTTCCAGTGCCACGTTCTCCCCTGCTGTTAACTTCCCCAGGATGTCTAGAGTGTCGAGCATCTCATGCTCAATGGGAGAACTTGCCGGTCCATGGCAACTCCCCCTGGGTCAGGAAGTCATACTCAGCTGCAGATTTTTAAACTGTTGAGTTTGGTTTTGTACTGGCYAGTGAGACATGCCATACAGAACTGCTATTCTCTGGTCCTACCATCGTTCCTCTGCCTGGATTATCACAGAAAACCAAGCTAGAGGAGCTGCATCAGCCGCTTAGTGGTCCAGGTATCAGAAGGGCCCTATATTTGTTACCTTGTGATTGTTGAGATGTCAAGAGCTTAGCTTCTGAATGCTGCTTAGAATCACTGCTGCTGAAGGAAAGATCAGGATAAAGACTTGTCCTTAGAGGCTGGAGTCTTAAGTCTTCAAAAGCTCCTTAGAAAATGGGGAACAGATGGACAAATATACACCAGCAAGAGCACATTGGAATTGTGGTTCAGTAGCTGTCCAGGTGTGACTGTAGCCTCTCCAGGAGGTCGCTGTGATTCTGGATGGAGCTATCGGAGATCTATTTATTGTATAGGRGGTCAGGTACCTACCACAGCTTACCCACTGCCTATCTGGGTTCGCAAGGAGTCAAGTGCTATGCAAGAAGCTTTCTCCCAATTTCAACATAGGCACTGCTGATAGGATCTGTAGGTAGCTTCATAGCCCAGCTGACAGCCAGGAAAGAAACAAATACTTCAATCCACAGCTGCACAGAACCAAATCCTCCCAAGAAATTGAATGGGTAGAGGTGGATGCTTATCCTGGTACGAGTTCAGTCTGCGCCTTGATTCCGGCATTCTAAGATCCTCACAGGGGAGCCCATTGTTTAGGTGGAGAATAGAAGAGTGTTGGAGAGTTTATAGGCTTGGGTGTGTTGCTAAGGATACGATAGAGAAGTGCCTTTCTCCCAGAGCAGGGATTTCAGAGAGCAGAGACATTCTCTGTTCTTAGGACCTCAGCTTAGAGTTAGTCTCCAAGTGTTTCCTACAAGCTGAATCTCTGAATGTGGCCCATGCAGGGTTCTTAATGAGTGCTGGCCTGCAAGGAGGTCAGGCCAACAGACTGTCAGGTACAGCCAACAGCTCCATCTGGGCCACAGAAAACATTTCTGTGGAAGGCTGGGGCTTTCTAACTGTGCGTGTTAACCACATACTTCACCCACCCCTTGCAGAAATGACCTCACGTGAACCTGAACTCTCTGTGATCAAGGCCAGCTGGGTTCCCTTCCCTCCTGGGAGCAGGTGCTGCAGTGACGGTATACTCAGTTTTTAAGAGTTTTTATAGCATTATCCTCTATCCCCACAAATAAACTGAAGCCCTGTCTATGAGCAGACAGGCTTGAGTACAAGCCAGGAGCCAGCCTGAGTTCCTTAGCATCTGTGAGGTGGGGCTGTTTTCTCACTTAGATTCTTTCTTTACTATCACCTTGTATAAGGTGACTGGGTGGATTATCTGTTGCTCACGGCACCATGTTTTGAGAATGAAAACTAACTCCCAGTGTAAGAGCTAAAATCCTGAACCACCACAGGCAAAACAGGAAGGTGTGGTTGCATTTGTAACCATGCCTGCTTTGAGAGAACAACTCTTTCTTTAACTCCACCCAAATGGACATGCAAACTTTCACCTCCCTGACCCCACGGGCCTAGGAACTGCTGAGACAGACTAGAAAGATCCAAACAACTCTATTAAGTCAAAGGAAAAAAATCAAAAAGCAATAAACAAACACACAGAAAGAATTGCCAAACTAAACCAAAGCCTGATTTCCCTAGTTTAGGTCTTTGATCCTGAACCAGACACAGGCTAGCCACAGTGCCCTGCAAATGGCTGACCTTCTATCCCTTCACTGCCCTCCTGCTTCTGTCTGGTGGCTTCTATCTCACCTTCTGGCATGGATCCTCAAGCTCTTATGTAGAGACTGGACTGTGCAGGTAACAGCCCAACTCCCTATTCCTTAGCTGTGGAGCCATCTTTGTTGAATTATTGAATGTATCCAGACTTCAGTTTCCTCATGGGAAAAGTAAAGCCTACTGGTATGACCAAGGAGGGAAAATTGTCAAGAATGTCTGCCTGGGGCTCAGATAGACAAAGGGTACCATATTCATAATAATAAGCTACAGAAAATCAATGTTTCCCTTCTGTGCTCCAACAGTTTTTTTGTATGTCAATGGTAAGGAATTTTTTTCCACTAAGGCTAACTCCTAAATGTCCTTCTTCATTCTTGTTCTACTGTGATTTCTTTAGCTATAATAAAACACTTTTTACCAAAATTGGCTGAAGACAGAAGAGGTTTATTTCATCTTAAAATTTCCAGGTGATAC
>BDUI01001287.1:158478-175048 GCA_002335545.1 Apodemus speciosus
TTGGATTACTATCAATATTACAGACTGGGTAATTTACAATGAAGATAAATATTTTTCTTACAGTTATAAGGGTGGTGATTTCAGGGCTAAGGGGCTGCATTTGACAAGGGTCTTCTTGGTGTATGTCGTATTGTGGCAGAGGGTGTCATCTGGGGAGAGAACTGACACCTGGCACCTGTGAGTTTAAATGTCTCTCTGTTTGTTTGTTTGTTTATTTATTTATTTATTTATTTAGACAGGGTCTCACTATACATTCCCACTGGCCTGGAACTCACAGTGTAGACTAGGCTGATCTTAAAAGCATAGAGATCCACTTGCTTCTGCCTCCCAAGTGCTTCGATTAAAGGAGTGTGCCAATGCATATAGCTTCTTTCTCTTAAGAAGTCACTAACATCATCATTATGTCCCCACAGGATCTGATTTAACCCTCATTCCCTTCAAAAAGTTCCATCTACAAATGCCATCAACATATGCATTTGGGGTTTCAAGTTTTAGCAACATTTTTTTTCTTTCTTTTTTTGTGTTAATGTGTATGGCTGTTTTGCCTACATGAATATATGTACACAGTATATATGTTGTGCCTACATAGGTCAGATCCCCTGGGAGTGCAGGTACAGATGGTATGAACCACTATGTTGGGGATCTACTGTAGGTCCTCTAAATGTTCATCCAATGCTCTCAGTCACTGAACTCTCTCTCCATCCCTCTAAGAGACATCTTTAAACCATGGGAAATATAGTTTACAAACTACCAGGATGTTGTTTACTGAAGGTCTGAACCAGACTCAAGGACAGAGTTTCAGAAGGCATCAGCCCTCCACTTAGGAGATCCACACACAGCTCTAACAGTGCTGCAGAACCAGTCAGAAGCATGGGGCTTTTTGTAAATGGCAAGGCTGTTCCTTTCTGCTGTTCATGGGGAACATCAGGCAGTGCTTGAGAAAGCAGGTTTGTAGTAGGAGATTGTCAGTGAGATGAAAATAAGAACAAAAGATGTGGAGGAGGAATGGCAGCAGTGTCTCCATTACCCAGTGTGTATAATAGTCTATGTGTGGTCTTGGCGGAGCAACAACCTCAGGGCTACAAACCCCAGGCCCATCTTTCTAGAAGTGCTCAGATAAAAACCTCATGTGTAGAGATGATCAGAGGAAAGTCCCTGTGCCATCTGAGGTTGGGAACACTGACCAGAAGAATGTCCACACTCAAGACTGCATCAGTACTCCAAAGCCATCTTCTTGAGATCCATGCCAAGAGGATGCTTTGATTTCTACTGAATCTTTCTTCGCTTAAGTTACTTAATCATTCTTACAATACCTGGTAAATTCCTCTTCTGCTTCCAGACTCAATATTATGCCTTTCTACCCCTTTATTGGGGCTCCAGACCCATTATCTCACATGAGTAATGTCATGAGTATGGTAAAACTCACCATGCCCCAGTGGGTAGGGAGAAAAGAGGCTGTGGCTCAAGAGGCAGGCAGTGGCGGCACCCAGAGGATGAGTTCCCCTGGAGCTGCGTGTGTCTCAAGACTGTTGGTGTTAGCTTATTTGAGGCATTAGGACTTATTCTTTGCCTTAAATACTGGCCTTTGAAACTRCCACATAAGGAGTGGTTGGAGGACCAACCAAAGAGTACACATGGAGGGACCCATGGCTCCAGCCACATATGTAGGCGGTGGCCTTGTTCGACATCAGTGAGAGGAGAGGCCCTTGGTCCTATGAAGGCTTGATGCCCCAGGGTAGGGGAATGCCAGGTCAGGGAAGTGAGAGTGGGTAGGTTAGTGAGAAGTGGGAGGTGGGATGGGATAGGGGGTTTTCAGAGGGGAAAAGAGGAAAGGGGATAACATTTTGAATGTAAATAAGGAAAATATCTAATAAAAAAGGGGGAATTGGTTGGAGGAGCCAGGGTGTTTCACTTAGAGAAAATGAGACATGATTTCTGTCTGCAAGTATTTGAGGGGGTGTCATATGAAGGAGGAATTAGTCTCAGGGTAGTTCCAGAAGGCACAACTTGGAGCAAAAGAGGAAAGTTACAGGAGAGGTGAATCAGGGGCATGGAAGGACATTAAAGATACAACAGACGCATTAAGCTATGGAAAAAGAGTTTACAGGTTGATCAGAACTGCACATTAAAACAATTTGATGTCATTCTCTCTTACATTCTAGTGCACCAAAAAGCAAAAAGGCAAATGAAAAGTAAAGAAAATATACTTTTGGCGCTGCTATTAGGAATGTAAACTAGTCAGAAGCTTGAGCATACTTCAGTATGTGTCAAACATTTGACAATGTGTGACTTACAACACAGCACTCAGATTGGTGGAAATTTATCCTAACAAATTGACTAGAGATGTCTGTATACTGTGTTCTTAATCACCCTTAACACTTGTGAAAGTTCCAAATGAATCTGAATGGCACTGGTAGAGAACTGGATGACAAATGTGGAAACTCTATACACCAGCACACTGGACAGACATTAACAAGCATATGTGCTATTCAGTGATGTTTGAGAGCAAAATAAAATGTAAACAAATGTTTTTAAATGGCCATGAGACATATACATCTCATTTTTAAAATTATAAATGAGCAGGGCAGTGGTGGCGCACACCTTTAATCCCAGCACTTGGGAGGCAGAAGCAGGTGGATTTCTGAGTTCGACGCCAGCCTGATCTACAGAGTAAGTTTCAGGACTGCCAGGACTACACGGAGAAACCCTGTCTCAAAAAAACAAAAGAAAAATTATAAATGAATAAAGCATACATGTGTGTTAAACTGGAATATTAACCATTTATTTCTGTCTATGGATTGTTGGAACATTTTCTTTTCTGTTCATGTCCACATTTTCCCCATGTTTTACTTGATTTTAATAATAAGAAAAAAATGGTGTTTTGAGACACAAATCTGAACTTTCAAAGATGGTATTCTAAATGATCAGATTATATGGTTCCAGGGAACTTGGAAGTACATCATTGTCTGCCTTTTGAGTCTGTTCTTGTACTGGGTGTTTCTGTGAAGACAAAGGTTCTAGAGAAGAAGGCCATCTTCCTGTATCATGACTCATGCATGCGTGCAGGGGACTTAGTTGCCTCTGCTGCCTTGTTCTGTAGCTGCCGAGACTTTTTCTTTATTAATAGCTGTGTTCTTAGCACATATAACTAATTCTGCCCCCCTGTTCACATCCTACAAGACCCCAGGGCAGATGCTATGTTCATCTTCTCACACCCGTCTATCGGAAAGCTGGACGAGTGGGTGTGCAGATGGACCGGATTGGTGAGTGGGAGGATGATGGAAAAAGAAAGGCTCTTGAAATGAAAAATGGTGAGGTGCCTTGTGAAGCCAGTTCTTGCTAGAGTTTCTAAGTTTAGGAAAGTCAGTTTTGTGGAACTCTTTTGAGATGTTAGTGACAGAGACAGTTGTGTGGCTTGGATGAGTGGTAAACTGAAGGCATGACTCTCTTACCCCTTCCTAAGGTCATAGAGTTGGGGTCCTGGAGTAGCAAACAGCTCACTGAAAGGACGATCAGATGCCTTATAAAGTTACAGTGCTGGCCTGCTTGCTCACATGCTCTGCAATTATAAACAATGACTAAGCTATGGAAATGAAGATTTATGGCAGCTAACTAAAGTCACTACAAATATCAAAAACCAACCTCAAGAAAAAAGGTTAGGAGCCAAGGTGGACTTTGCAATGCAAACCAGAGCTGTATGGACAGATTCCCTGACAGCGACTTTTAACATGTGAATCCTCTTCTTCTTGCCTGTCTATGGTATACAAACCTCAATGTAGATTCTGGTGTATTCCAGAAGTCCTTTCTGTAGCTTAGTAACCTTCCTAATTAGCATCTTGCACTATACCAGTTTAGTATTTGGAGTGGGACTAACAGGCATTAAGTTAGTTTCCTTGTCTCATCATGCAGTTATTTAGTTAGTAACCACTCATGAGAGGGTACATTTTATACATTGGGGGTAATATTCAGAGGCTGAAGAAGACTACATTTCCATAAGTGTGACTTATTTCCACCCAGTGTCACCACCCAGCACCTGGCCTTTCATAGAGGCATCCTTAATCAGATATTTCTACAGTGGAGGTGTGGCTTAGCACCTAACACACCATGTAGAATGCCTGGTTACCTGGCAGAATGGCTGCACAAGAGAGCCAAGGCCTGACCCAGGGTATGAAGTTTGTTTGACTCAGGGCTTGTGACTTACCCCTGCGACAATCTAGATCTTGAAAGTGTTGGGCACTTTCCTCATTAGTGTGGTGGGTGTCTTTTTTCTCACTTTGTTGCTGACTTTCAGTAAGTCATGGCCACAGCATGCCACAGGCTTGAGGTTATTTTGCAGTTCTGGCCAGAAGCCTCTGGGGTCAGGCCAGGGCTCATACTTCAGCCGACAGCTCGACTCTGCCCTGAGCTCATCTCCAACAGCTCTGGGTTTCTGGCAGTTTGCTGACTGAATGTGGTTCATTTTTCTACCATGTGAAAGTCTCCAAAAATCGCTTACTGGTATTGAGGCCACTAAGTCACAAGCCATGGCTGCACCCCCATGCTTCCTAGCCATCCTACCCTGCCCATGTGTGGCATGCTCAAGATCTCTCTAGAGTCAAAGCCGCCACATGAGCTTCTGAGATGTCGAATAACTGTCACCATCTTCTGGTTTTTCATTCTCAGGCAGGATGAAACTCCTCTTCCTGTTCCTTCTATAGATGGTTTCTGAGCTCTACTACAAAAGAGTTTCTTTGTGAGGTTCTGGGGATCCTGAGGTGAAGCTGACATGGTGCCTGCTCTCAGTGCAGTGGAGGGGACAAACTTCCAAGTCAGCTGCAAAGCCTCAAGTCATAACCAAGGCACAAATTCAACTGATGGGATATGTCAAGGCAAGCTTGTCTAGCCTGCATGCCAGCCTGCTGAGCAGAGAAACAGAGTACCCCTGAGATGAGGGTAAAGGGAAAGACTTTGCTAGATAACAGTCGCATTGTAACAAGGGAAGAAATCATAGGCAGTGGAGGTCTGAACAGTAGCACCTGTCATTGGGAAGACTTTGAGAGCTGCTGCACTCAGTGAAAAGCCCTTGACCTGATTTATGTATTTAATTTTCACAAAAACCCCGATGAGGTGCAGACACAGTTATTTCCTAGTTTCTAGACACCTAAAGACAGCACTGTGAAGCAGTTAGCCCAGCACATGCAGCTAGTAAAGGCTTAGGGTTGGGCCATACCCTTGGACATCTTGGTGCTTTCACTGTTGTCCTCGGCCTTCTCCATGCAGGAAGGAGATACTAACTAGGGGTGGGTGAAGCACGGGGGTGGCATTAGATAACTTGGGGTTACCTTGATTAGGCTTTCTAGTGCACCAAAGACACCATGACCACCGAAACTCTTATTGAGGAAAACATTTAATCGTGCTTGTTCGGAGGTTAGGTCCACTAATGGCATGGCATGGTGCTGTGCAGGCAGCAACTGTGCCGAAGGAGAAGCTGAGAGTGCTACATCGTGAACTGTAGAAARCAGGAAGAGTCAGTCACACTAGACAGGCCTGAGCATCTGAGACCCACCACTGGTGACATACCTACTCCAAGAGGGCCATAGCTCCTAAAAGTGGCAACCTCCATGGGCCTGTGGGGGACATTTTTATTCACACCACAGGGCTGGAATGCTAATCCCAAGGGCTTGGACCCCTCTCTGCATTTTCTGTAAAGGGTTTTGGAGAGTGGTCTGCTAACTAGCTGGGATGTGTTTGAAGGCCTGGGGACCATGAAGACCAGTGCTTATGTCTCACCCCGGGAGAAGGTGAAACTGAAGGAGGACAGTGACGATGCGATGTGGGTGTGTGAGGAAGCCAGGATAAAGCCTGCTCCAGGCGGCAGATGTGGCAGTGGCCAAGGTCTACATGAGGCAGGTGGGAAAGCTGCAGCTCACACCCAGGAAGTCTGACTGCACAGTCTGTGTGCTTGCGCATCGTTATTAAGCTTGGCTGGCTTCGCTTACTCCTCAAATAGTGGACAGGCCACTTTGGGCTTTTGCCTGGAATTTGCATGTCAGCTGTTTGGTCCTTGTTATATTATGCCATCTATTTATATACTGTTATCTATCTGCTTGTCATTTGTCATGTATCAGGTCTGTCCCTCAAATCTACCATCTGCCTGTCAAATCTATCATCCATCTTCTACCATCTATCAAAACTGCTATGTAGTTCTGCCCACCTGAGTATGGTGGCAACACTTATTAGACTCTGTGGATTATTTTTAAAAAGAGAGAGGCAGGGGCTGGAGAGATGGCTCAGTGGTTAAGAGCAGGGACTGCTCTTCTGAAGGTCCTGAGTTCAAATCCCAGCAACCACATGGTGGCTCACARCCATCTGTAATGCGAYCTGACTCCCTCTTCTGGACTGTCTGAAGACAGCTACAGTGTGCTTACATATAATAAATCTTTTTAAAAAAATCAAAAAAAAAAAAAAARAAARAAARAAAAGAGAGGCAGAGCATAGTGGTGCATGCCTTTAATCCCAGTAATAAGGAGGCAGAGGCTGATGGATCTCTGTGAGTTCCAGGCCAGCCAAAGCTACACAGTGAGGTCCTGTCTCAAAACGAAAAAAAAAATTCATTTAATTTAATATAAGAAGAAGACGCGAGGTTGGGAAGGGGCTATTGGAGGGAGTCCAAGAGGATTTGGGAGTGAGTGTGTTCAAAATACATGTATATGCGTATGAAATTCTCAAAAGAACAAATTAAAATACACTCTAAAAATTGTTGATTATTACCTGTCATTTGTCGGTCACCAATCTATAAATCTATCTGCTATCATATTGATCTCTCAAGCCTATGATTATCTTTCAACCGCCCCCCCATCCTCTGTCATCTCTCTTTCTGTCACTTGTGTGCTACCTGAGTTTGGTCGGGTACTAAGCAGACCACAGTGGTTGTGCTGTTCTCCCTGTCTCTCTCTACACCATGACCCTGGCATTATTTTGTCCATTTCACCAAGCCAAAGTGAGTCTCCCAATAATTTCCATCTAAAAGAGTTCACAGGTCCCACACTCCTGAATCCCTTCGGTTTGAGGATTTTCTCACTGCCCTGTACACTTGCAAAGAGAATTCTTGAAGTCACTGGTTTTCCAGGAAGACACTTCTCYAGCATCTTTAGCAGTTAGTTTCTAATTTCTGATGTGCGATGGCCGAGCCTGCCTTGTCTTTCCTTTCAGAATCTCCCCCTTTCCCTTTATAACCCAAGTCGGTTGTTTCCCAACCGCCTAGAACTCAAATGTTTGTTCAGGTATGCCAGTGGGGTTGTTTTTGCTCATTTTAATGACTAGGCTAATTCAGCCTGCATCGGGGCTTGAGCTGTCCCTGTGAAGAAGAGTCCTTCAGGCTTCAGAGTCCCCCTGTGTCTCAGAGGCCCTGCTCATGCCTCACGTCCCACAGCCATCTCCTGGCTCTTCTTTGGTCCCCATTAGATTTTTGTTCTTCTTAGGAAGTTCTTGAACTTCTTGACCTGATCTATTCATGGCCACCACTCCCTTTTCTGTTTCTAATGTGACAAGTGTGTTTTTCATCTGCACTCAGTCTTCAGTGATGAAGTTGATGTCTTTCTGCAAATATCACATCCTCTAGACTCCCAGAGGGTCAACTTTATATTTTTCTCTCTCTTATAAAGCAATTGGAAATAATTGCTCTGGTTCCTTGCCTTGGTGTCCCTTTTGTGACGTGCTTTCCACTTCTACGTGACTTAACTTAGACATGTTATTGTGTGATGGTCCATTCTGAGAGCTGACAATTGTGCCATCATTCATTGCAGAGGTTTTAGAAAGGCCTGAGTAACCTTGACAAGGACAGAAGAGGAATGTTGGGCTTCGCTGCAGTCTTAGGAACACCTGAACAAAGTTTCACCTGCCGGTTCCCAGGGCAACGGATGGAGTGGCAGGTTACAAGTCACACATGGCCCCGGAGAGTCTTAGAAATCTTCAGCCGTGTGGTTTCCTAGGAGTCCCGGGTGCTTCCCTGAGGCTTGCCCTTCTGGACTCATCTGCAGTTAAGCTTACTCTACACCTTTTACTGTTCTGCTGTAAACCTTCCACTCCTCCGCAGGCAGTTTCAGGGACTAGGGTTCCCCATTGTATCCTTCCTCGATGTGATCTGGCCTGATCCATGCATCCTAAAACCGCCTCAGCCTTGCTCACCTTCCCCACTTTCCAGCACTGGGATATACTTCTTCCTATGTCGAGCCCTGGAACATTTCATTGTAATTTGGAAGGGACAAGCATCAGTTACACCCATAAGCCTTTTAGGCTAAACCACTTTTAGGGTTTCCAGGCAAGATCCCTGAAATACAAGATATTCACAGGTCAACTTATGGTTTTTTTTGTTTGTTTGTTTGTTTGTTTTTTCAAAATTATCCCCCAAGATAAAAGTTACTAGACTGCAAAAAAGGGATCGCATTCAGTCCACTGGGAAACTTCACGTTCTGCATTTCTCTTCTGGCAAACAGTCCTCGTTGACACAGCATCATGCAGTCTCTGAGAAGCCTGCAGTGATGAAACCACTTTATCTTTATTGAGACTGTTTCCCAAATGTGTTTTTGCAAAAGTAAATTTTTCCTAAAGTTTACAAATGCTCCTGAGGGACGGCTTTGGCGGGAGGCCGTGAGCAAGTTCCTTAGGCTGCTCACAGCCAGAGGACAGTCGCTCCCCTTCTGCCTGTTGTTTTGTGAATATAAAAATATGTCTTAATTCTCATGAGGTGGTGAAGGCCAAGGACGACCTCGTTCCAGAGAGACTGAAAAACAAGCCCACTTTCCACTTTGTCTGCACTGGGTTCCTGTAATCCTTAGTGAGGGATGAAGAAGCCTCCCTGGCCAGCGCTGACTCCCCGCAGCAGCAGTTTCCAGGTCCATCTCATTTGCATTGTTTATATTCTCCAGGTTTATTTCTCCCTGGCAGGAGGGAAGAGGCTATCGGGGGAGGGCGTTGTGGTTTAATATGAGGTGAAAGGCGCTTGTGAAGCTGATGAGGGAATCGCTGAAATCTGTTAGAATAGTTGCAGCTGTCCCGTTCACATTAAAAAGCACTTTGCGATGCCTGCCAGGAAGCACTCCCTCCTGACTTCTCCCTGCCCACTCTGGCACTCAGCAGTGGCTGTGTGGCCGCCTCCAGGCTCTGTTCTGCTCCCTGTGGCACTGTTAAGCACATGGCATTGGAATGAACTAGGTCTGTTTTCCCCATCACGATGGTGAACTCTGGAACTGGTTCTCCTTTCTCCGCAACAGAGTGCTGGCCCCCTGCTTGGTGCTCGTACCTACAGCCCGTCACAGCCAGAGAGCCTGGGGTATCACAAGCCAGAGCCTCCAGTTCTGGAGGGGGGATGGCCTCAGGTCCTTCCTAACCATAGTTAAGTGCTGCATTTAGACAGAGATCAGCACAGGAAGACCTAGCTCCGCTACCAGGATGACCCTACCGCCTCTCCCAGTGCCCAGGGTGCCATAGCTGAGGTCATCCTGGTTCATAAGAAAGCATTCCAAATAAAGAGCAAACCAGTGAGCAGCATGCCTCCAGGACCTGTGCCCCTTACACTAGGTCCCTGCCTTGGTTTCCCCTGATGATAGATTCTAATCTGTAAGCTAAGGCCTTTCCTCACCAGGCTGCTTTTCTCTCATGGCGTTTATCGTATATAGGTGTACAGTAGCAAACTAGGACGTTGGGTGTCTTTGTTAGGGTTTCTGTTGCTGTGAAGAGACAATGCATCCACAGCAACTCTTCTAAAGGGGAACATTTAATTGGAGGCTGGCTTAAGAGTTCAGCAGTATAGTCCATTATGCTCATGGCGGGAAGCGTGACAGAGTGCACACAGACATGGTGCTGGAGAGGTGGCGTAGAGTTCCACATCTGGATCTTCAGGCAGCAGGAAGAGAGAGTGACACTGGGCCTGGCTTGGGCATCTGAAACCTAAAAGCTACCCCCAGTGACACAGTTCCTCCACAGGGCTACACCTCCAACAGTGCGACTCCCTGAGTCTGTGGAGCCATTCTCATTCAAATTGAGTACAATGTTGACTCATATATATTCCCCCCACCAAATGTCTACATAGGCACTATAGAATAAGGGTATTTAGACTCAAGTCACATGATAAGTGTGACTCATTTTTCCTGAAATTCAGAGGGCCACAGGCTTTTGCTACCAGTGTCAGAGTCATAATTCTCCCCATATTATTAAAGTCATAAAGCCCATTATTAATGACCATTAAGCCATATAGTGTACGTAGGGATATCTTCCTTGGTTCCAACTGTGTTGGAAGCTCAGTGGCCATTTTCTTTAAAGAATCTTTTCCTGAACCCTTTGGCCTTCAATGAGTTCATCATTGGACCCCCTGAAAGACTGCCTATGTCTCTACCATTGTTTTATATATGAATGTTTGCCCCTCCCCAAAGAAAGAATAACTCACTAGGCTCACCTATTGAGCTCTGATAATTATCTCCAATAGATGCAGTTGTCAACTCTTTGTGCTCAGACCATACATTACTTTCTAGAAGATCTTTGTAAGTGGCCAGAGGCTGCAGGCAGAGGCAGAAAGATACTGGCACCAAGCTACCCTGCAGCAATGAGTCAGTATACCCTCCTACAGTCACACTGTCCTCCTCACAGTCGTCTTCCCTGCTGGGCAGGTCACCATCTCAGATCTTGAGAAGCTATCACAGGAGCAAGCTCTAGCATCATTTTCACAGGTGGCACTGGGGGACTGTGAAATTGCTGACCCACAGGAGCTTTGGTATCCAAAATAAAAACAAACATAGAGCCAGGGTAAGAGGAGAGAGAGATGGAGAGATCTTGAAGTGGATGTTGGGAAGTGTTTGAAAAGAGAAGAGACTGTTGAGCCTAAGTCATAAGAGAGTTACCTTACAGCCGCCCCATAGTAGGAGTGCTGGAAAGTAGACCCCTGGGGAAATGAGGGTCGCCATAATGAAGGAGGCACCAAGGGACAGGAGAGATAACAGAACCCGCACGGCCAGGGCCTTTCCGTGAGAAAAGCACCATCCCCGGGGCTGAGCAGAAGACGGTTCCAGCATCAGTTGGTTTGGGAGAGGTAAGCTGGGCAGTGGAGGCCCGTCCTGATGAACACAGAAAGTGTGTGCTGTGGTGGAGACGGTGCAGTGGATGTGAGGGAGGCCTCTGTAGGAGAGGAGGAGAGCAGAGGCTGGTGTCCAGGGACGGAGAGAGCCAGTGCACCAAGAGCACGGGAGTTCTGGTGTCGCCTAGGCAGACGGACGGCAGGAGGACAGCTGTCTAGAAGCAGGAGAGAAGGGAGAAGCTGGTAAAACTCACTGCAGTGTGAGCACCCCATGCACAGTAGAAGAAGCTCCTCAGCTTTCCTTGGGAAAGGGTCACTGTGTTCCCCGTGGAAACCGCATCACTCATGCTGGAATGATAATTCAAACTCAGAATTATATGATGGAGGAATCTGAGAGGCTTCAGGTATTCCCCAATTTTCTCTCTCCATGGAGAGGTGAGGTGCAGAGCTGGATAGCCATTACACCCTCAGTTTGGTTAATCCCCTCAACTTACCATGTCTGCTGTTAAGATAGCCATGTTTACAGGTCCGCACTTCCTAGAAATGACATTTTGGCATTCAAATCCGAATCTAACAGCAGAATACTACATAGTAGCCATCAAATCAGCCCAGGGAAGGTGCTTCTCTACCTCATGGTGTGGTAGCCATGTATTTGAAAGGAAATGCAGTTTCTCTGTGGAATGTTTGCGTTAAGCCTCTGCTGCCCAGGCACATTGACTCTCTCTCCATCTGCTATTTGAAGGGCAGGGCCCTAAGAGTGGATTTCACAACCCACGCCTGTGTTTCTGTGATGCTAGGGAGCACAGGGCATCACAAGAAAATGTCCCCGGCGTGGGAAGCCAAGCACCAGGAGCTTATCTTTTTAAAATCAAAATGTACCTTCTTCCCGCCTCAGCCTCCCAAGTGTTGGTAGTACAGGCTTTGCCATGACCATGCCCACTTTATTTTGTTCTCTTTAGAAAATTATAAAARCACAGAGCATGGTCACTAATAAAATTTGAAAGACACAGAAAACCATGCAGGATAAAACTTGCTCAAAAGCTCATTGTGAATTTGTTTAAAGGTTTAAATTAAACAGTAACCATACCCCTTTCTGCCCTGGTCCTTTTCCTGAAAGCTAAATGCCTATCTTCCTAGTATTTTTCTCTTTTTAAAAAAGGTAGTTCATACGGCTTCATTCTTTTACATGGCTATATGATATCTCTCTAGTCATTCATTCTCCAGCTGGGAGCACGATGCCCATCTCTAGTTTGGGAGCACGATGCCAGCTTGTGAAGTCTACACACTGCAGGGGATCAGCTGCCATGAGTKCCGGTGTTTCCAAACGTTAGTTCTAAAAGTAGTACAAAGGTGTTAATTTAAATGCACAGAGCTATCACCAAAGTATCCTGCAGAAGAGGATGAGGGTGTCCTTTCCCCACCTCCTAACATCTCTAAAAGTTTTTGTCATCCTACAGGCCTTATCAGTCTGATATTGGTATGAACTCAGAAAAGCTGTGACCTTTTCAAATGTTCCTTAGTCGTGAATTTGTATGTCCTTTCTGGGCACATGACATTGGGAGTATTTCCCTCTGAATTGCTTATTCGTGGCCTGGACTCATTTTCTCCGGGATGATTTGATTTGTGCCTTTCCTGTTTTCTTCTAGGAGATCTTGATACAAATGTGTCCTGATCACTGTGCGTGTTGCTAACATTACCTTCTAACCTGAGGTTGCCTTTGACTCTCCTTTCCAGCCCACAGATTGTCTGGTCTGCTTAAGTGCAAAGCTGCACCTATACCTCTCCTCTTTGGGGCCTGCAGAGCTCGACATTTAGATGTCCTCTGGCTCTCCAAGTATAAGGAATTCTAATGGCCTGGTATGGGGGGTGCTCTACTGCTGATTTGTTTGTTTCTTTCGTTCCTTTTCAGCTGTTCTGTTTTGGTTTTGCTCCATAAGAATTATCTGGTGCTGATCCTTCATTTCTCTTTGTATTTATCACTTTCCTGCTATCCTAATCCAATCACAAACTATCATTTCATCTTGTATAGTCTATAAAGGTAAACCACTATATTGTGTATAAAAGAAAAGAAAAGCAGTTTCAGTTGACTAAAGATTAAAAGGCCTGGGTCCAGTGAGGGCCCATTGCATGCCTGCTGGGCCAGTAAAGAGATGTGTCCTTACCTAAGACTACTGGACTGCCATTCCCAGTGGATATAGGCTAATTCTTACAGGAGAGACCTTCCATCTACAGGGGTGCATGAAATCTTCAAWTGCTGGCTTAGAGGATGAAGTGTATCTACACCAGACCCCTCCCTGTATTATATTGTTTCTCCTTTCCCCTGGCTCTGTGCCACCTGCAGTCACAAGAGCCCTTTCATCAGTCTCTGCTGAAACATCTGTCTTCTTTGGGTTCTCCAAAGGGGCATGACTGGGTTATGTATTATTAACAAACGCACCATCAGCACAGAACTCAGAATATGTGGGAACTTGGGATAATAATGCTTCCTCCAAGACACACAGATTAATTATACGTGCCAACCATGGAAACTCTTTGAGTTCTTGGTCAGTGAAATCCAAGGGAGTTGCAAAACAATATAAGCTATTACCCTTGTTTGCATTCCAGGATGTAAAGGTAAGATCCTATTGCTGTAGACACACAGGACTTGGAGGTATCAAACTGGAACTATTCTGATCACCTCCTCTGAAGAGTAATTCAAAGTCCTACGAACTACAACAATGACGAGCACAAGAAGATATAACCAAGGGTGCAATAATGGCACTTATATTTTGGGAATAACCAACAACCACTTAATTGGACATAAGACTCATTCAATAGGAGGAGATTTATGCCTGTTACTGTAATCCTAGTCAACTACCTGTGGCTAATGAGGTCATGGATTCTAGAGGAAAATCTACTGCCATGTTCCAAAACCAGTATAATTCTCAACTTCATTCTACAGTTCTATCTTTATATCTATAGATAAATGTATCTCTCACCCATCATGTTTTGTTTTGTTTTTGCTTTGTTTTCTTTTGTTTTTGCAGTAGGCAGAGACCATCACAGAAATTCACAGCTGGTCAAAATGCAGAAAACAATTGACTGTGGGCTGACCATCTCCAATTGTTACACCTAGACCACAACCCCTATACCCAAAGCTCAGGGATCATTGCAGAAGAGGGAGTGGAAAGATTGTAAAAATCCATGATGTCTCCTATGAGATACTGTCTTCCATCTATGACAGGAAGTTTCAAACATGAAATCTTTTGTCAATGAATACTCATTTATTAAGCCCACTCAGGTAAGGGTGGAGCTCAGAAATATCTGTCCTGGCCATGGATGATACCCAACAGTCCTCATCCAGGAACACATCCTCACTCCCTCCTCTTCTGCTGGGAGCATCTCAGACTTACATCACGTTCTAGAATTACATAACATCCAGAAGGGTAGTAGTAAGCTTGTTCCAAAGTTTGAGTCTTCTCAGAAGTGAGAGAAAGTGCCTGGCAGTCTCAACTAGTGGAAACCACTTTGTTTTTCTTTCACACCCATGAAATCTTAACAATATGGTGGCCTAAACAAGACAGGCACAATGACAACAGCAGATGACATCCCAACATGGACGAGGGAATAAATTTAACAATTATAAAAGTGCCAGCATACATGGGGGACATTTTGAACACTTCTGAAAAAAACATAAAAAGCGTGAGATACATCCTTAAAATGTTCCCCTGTGCTTGGGTGGTGAGTCAACATCGTGAAGACATTGTTCTCCTGAAGRCAAATTATAATGTTAATCAAACCAATTAATAATGTCATCAAACGGGTCTGGAGAGATGGCTCAGCGGTTAAGAGCACTCACTGCTCTTCCAGAGGTTCTGAGTTCAATTCCCAGCACCCACATGGTGGCTCACAACCATCTGTAATGGGATCTGATGTCCTCTCCTGGTATATCTAAAGACAGCTACAGTGTACTCATATACATAAAATAAATCTTTAAAATAAAAAAATAATGTCATCAAACTATTTTATGAAATTAGGTAAGTTGATTCTCAGTTTCATGTAGTAAACACATTTAGGAGAAGCCAAGAAAACGCTACAGGGAAACCTTAGCAAACAAGAGAACACACAATMGTGCCTCTGGGGTTCAGGTAGTGGAAATGAAGAAGTCCATAATTAGCCCCAAGCATGCATTGGGATTTATTTCAAGATTAAAATGGTATCTTCAATCACTGTGCTTTAAACAAATATCAGAGGGATAACTGAAGAGTCACATACTTGTAGGCAAACATCAATATGTATTTCATAAGCTACACAAGAGTAATGGAGTGTCTGAGACATCGAAATGTAAAAGTTGAGGCCAAGAAAGCACTAGAGGCAAACAAGGAGTCTTTTTTCATCTCTTGGTGAGAAATGGCTTTCTAACTGTGGCCCAGACTTAGCCTTGTAAGCAAAGTTACAAGACAAAGGGCCATGTGGGAGAACATATTTACAGGATCCCTCTCTGCAAAGACAATGCTTTAAAAGTGAACTTGGCATGATAGTACCCAGCTATAGTCCTATCTCTTGGGAGGTGRAGACAGAGAAGAAGTTCAAAGTCTTCCTGAGGTACTTACCAAGGTTGAGGCCATCTTTGGATATAGTAAACCTGTCTCAAAAACAGCATGGGAAGATAGGCAACCAGAATCCCAACAGAACAATGGGGAACAACATGAATRGACAATTCATTAAAACTCAAAATGTAAATCAGTTCTAAGCATAAAGCAATGCTCAAACATAACTATAATTRCTGACATGCAAATTAAGACATAGATTCTCACCTGTCAAACTGACAAAAACTGACAGCACATTCTGTTAGTCAAGAACATAGAGAAACAGACTTTCAGACATCAGTGGCTGGAATGCAAACTGATACAGGCCTTCTGGAGGGAATTTAACAAAACAGAAATATATTTATATTTGACTCAGCAATCCCACTTCTAGAGAACTACCATCCTACAGGTACAATACCAGTGATTTAAAAAGTACATACATGCTAGGATGTGCATTGCTTCTAACCGTACACAGCACGGAAAACTCCTCACCATTCACACATGAGGGACGGTTGGATATACATGGCRTATCAGCACCGCTGAGTACTATGCAGTTCTGAAAAGAAACTGRGGAAGAGCTAGCTCCATGAACAAATCTGGTGGTTTTCCAAGTACACATGTATGTTTGTGTACATACAGGTACAGGTTTGTGTGCATGTATGTAAGTACATGTATATGCAGGCCAAAGGGCTGTTTGTGACAGGGTGTCTCAGTGGCTTAGCACATAATCTAAACTGGCTAGTTGGTTAGCAAGCCCCAGGGAATCTGCTCATTTTGCCTTTTCAGTGATGGGATTACAAGTGTGCACCAATAGACACTGGTGCATGACTTTAATCTCAACACTTAGAAAGCAGGGACAGAAAGATCTCTGTAAATTTAAGGTCAGCCTGGTTTACATACCAAGTTCCAGGACATCCAAGGCTGCATAGTGAGACCTTGCCTCAAAAAAAAGAGA
>BDUI01001288.1:112338-135712 GCA_002335545.1 Apodemus speciosus
GTCTTCCTGCTCTCTTCAGTTTTATGGATGGTCTTGTGAGGCGTCTGTAAGAGGTACGAGGGCTTCTCTCAACGAGCAAGAAGACAAGCTTCTTCATTTCCACTTCTAATAGGTTAACAGGATTAAGTCTTTATAACACTCATCTGGTTGTGTGTGTGTGTGTGTGTGTGTGTGTGTGTGTGTGTGTGTGTGTGCACGCATGCACACATTCTCCCTAACCAGAAGCCACAGAGCCTGCTAATCCAGAGGGTTCCTGACTGTGCCTTCAGTACCTACTCTTCTATTGTACTGTCATACTGTCTACTGGGGAGCTTACTGTCCATGTTTATCTTCAGGCACTTTGGGGGTAAATAAAACAYGGCATTGACTATAGCTAAGAGAGTCACTAGGACAGCAAGTGTGATGGCGCCAGACTGCTGCTGCTGATGTTGGAAAAATACCCGAGTTGATAATCAAAGGGGAAAATAATGTCAATCAAGYGGCCAGGTTCCCAAAGCAGGTGTCAGGCCCACAGGGTGGTCCTAGGAAGTGCTGCAGCCTTGACAGAGGTGACAGCTGTGACAGCTTCTCCCTGGGTATCCAGGGGGTGACAGGGTAGGATGCTCCAAATGACGGTTCTATCCCAAGTCAGAGGGTCACAGAAGGCGAGGCCTGGAGGTGAAAGAGTAGGCCGGCCAGCAGGTGCTGAAGGAGTATCTATCAGACAAGGAGGCTCTGCCACCCTGCCCTCCCCCTCCTTGCTCAGTCAGTCTTGTGGAGTCTGCGGTGACAGATCAGGACAGCCGGCAGGATCACACACAGGTGCGGGGACTTCAGCATACACACTAGCTCAGTGCCTTTCCTCGGTTCTCTGCACACAGCAGATGCTCAAAATACTTATCTACTTGTATTTTTTCTTAATCGGGAGTAGTTCCTGAGGGGGCATCCATGCAAACTTCAAGTTATCTGCCTAGAGTTCTATTCAAAGAATGGAGTTGGAGAGTCTCTGTGAGGTAGATACTTCATCATGAAGACATTTCTGAGGCCTTTTAACTACATTAAGACAAGTATAAATATCAGGAGGACTTATTCCAATATTTTAAAAATAATTCTCTTTTCCTATTAATATATACCATACTATAGCAATTGTAACTACTTGGAAGTAAAAAAGAAACCTTAACTTGAAATGTCTGGTTCTATACGCAAAGTGAGCCTGTGTGATACCCAGTCACATCTACATGGGAGACAGTGACGGGACTGTGCGCGAGGCGTCCTGACCAGGACCTGCTTGTCTCCCAGGAGTTCCTGTGGATGCCGTGTGGTCTTCAGATAGCATGCTCGGAGGTGATGGATTCCAGTACCTAGAAATTGCATTCTTTTCCCCTGACAAGGCCAAAAGCTATCCTGGAGATGACATCTTCAGGAAATGGGGTAGGTCTTTAATAAGTAAATAGTATTTCAACTCCTTTTTAAGCCAGGCAAATATCTTCTTTGCGTTACAGACTATGGCTGAGCCCATAGTGGGCAGCCTTGGGCTTATGATGGGAAGACTGGGGGGACAGATGCCACGGTCACTCCTAGTCTGGGGCTAAAGGGCCAGGGACACCATACTGGTTTAAAACCAGGTTCTTTCATTGTTATGCTATTTTTTGTTTGTTTTAAATAGGGTCTTGCTATGTAACCCTAGTTGGGCTGCAACTCCTTAGCCTAGGCTGGATTAAACTCAGAGATCTGCCGGCCTCTGCCTCCTATGTTCTGGGATTCAAGGTGTGCACGACGACGCCCAGCTGTTATACTTCTTAATCTGCTATCCACTATGATAGAAAAATCTGTTTTTACATTTCTGTGTCAGCATATTACATATTAGCTAAGGCAGTTGGAACCACACACCATCCACTGGATGCACACAGTCCACAGCCTGGAAAGGCATGGCGTGGATACACGTTTATCCACGAGTGAAATGGTCCTGTGTCTGTCTCCTCGGTTTACTTCTTATGCATCTAGCAAGTGTTTCTGTCTGCTCAGTTTTCATGCTCACTTTGGACTTTTAATTTTAACCTTCGGCTTTGCAGATATTCTAACTGAACCTAACAGGAAGACTAGCTTTCAACATTACAATGGTCCTTGATATCAGGCTGAACATGGTATATCGTAGGAWTTTATTTATTCTTGAACACTGTTTTACTTAGCATTGGCCATGATAATTACCATGAAATTAGATAAAGTTAATTTCATGGCTTGTTACTCTGGACCAGAGTTATTTATTTCTCTTCTTTATTATTGCTGGGTTTCTCACTCTCTCTCCTCTCCCTCTCTCCCTCCCCCCTCTTTCCTCTTCCCCCCTCCCCCAAGACTGGGTTCTCTGTGCGGTTTGGTTATCTTGGAACTTGCTCTGTACATCAGGTTGGCCTCAAACTCATAGAGCGCTGCCTGCCTCTGCCTCCCAAATGYTGGGATTAAGGGTGTGCACCACCACCAGCAGCAGAAATTTTAATTCTCAATTAAGTTTTAATCCCCTTTGCTAGGGCAGGTTCAGAAGGAATTAGAAAGAGAAAGACTGACTGAGTCCCTCCTCAGCCAGAAGACTGGCTGGTGAGAAGAGGCTTCTAGAGATTTGAAGGGACAAAGTTCTTACAGTTCATGGATAGTTGGTACAAATTCACATTCTTGTCTATTAGAATTTAATGGAAAACACGTGTGCTATCATCGAGAAGCAATCGTTAGCMACCCTTCCCAAAGCTTCCCGTGTACTAACAGTTCACGGTATCATGCCAGGAGGGTCTGGGGCGGACCGCAGCTTGGTCTTTCAGATGGAGCTCATGGTTGGTTTCTCGTTTTTTTCGAGAAGGACATAACATCAGCACCCGGCAGACAGGAGTCTGCAGAGAAGTCAGCTGAAGTCTTAGGCTGGTGGGGGGGCTCAGCGAGCTGGCAGGGACTGAGATGGCAATGCCTATTATCACCACTGTGGACATGGTAAAGTGAATTACACCAGCTGCAGAGACACCAAAACTCAGGCCAGGTAAGAGGCCTGCCTGTCGGCGTGCCGCGCCCCGACCCCGGCCCACACACGCGCTCATTTAGTTGGACTCTGATGACAGATATGGCTTCAGCTTTTTTGAGGATTGGTAATGGGGAAGGAAAATGCAAAGAACCCTTGCCCCTTCTTCTTTCCCCGTGAGTTCTGAAGACGGCACCTCTAGTCYCTGAATCAACTGTCTCCGACACACAYTTTATCGTCTTGAGTAACTGGCATGTTGGTTTCTGGGAGAATGAMACGTGTGAGCACACCCGGGCTGGAAGTTTTGGCCACAATAGCACAATTCCTTATGGTCCAGCCTCACTCCACAGCACCAGTTCCATATGGTTTAACCTCGCTCCACAGCACAATTCTATACGGTCCAACTTCACAATTTCCTTTTGTGCCTTTACGATCAGGAAAATTAGAACTAAATTTTGAGTCGTCAAATTCAGCTATATCATTACTTATTATTTTGAATTATGTGCATGTCTGCCTATCTCTCTCTGGGTATTTGTAYGAGAGTAGGGGTGCCCAGAGAGCACAGAAAAGGGCATCAGATCCCCTGGAGTTAGAGATCCAAATCCAGGTCCTCTTCGAGAGCAAGTGCTCTAACCACTGAGCTGTCTCTCCGGCCAATGACATCACCAACTTTCCTTGCAAACCTTCATTCTCACCAGGCTTTTCATTAATTCAGCTTTCAGGATTTAAGGGTAGGACTTGGAGCAAATTAATGTATAGATAGATACTAATGGATTTTTTTTTCCTTTCCATAAAGCTGTTAGAAAGGTTAAATAAGTCGTAAACGCTCTTTAACTTACAATAAATTTGAGCACAGACTGAAGCCATGTGCACACACGGTCTCCCYGCCCCTCCAGCTTTGTTTCTTGGGGTCTAAGTGGAAAAGATTCATGTTTAAAACCTTCAGTTCTAACGCGCAGGGTAAGACTCAGATCTGCTCCCAATGTGCCGCCCGACCTCACRCTGCCCCCGAGCTCCCGCGCCAACACTCTTGCTACTCGTTCTGCTTATGTTTCCATGTCTCTAATCTAACTGTGCCCTTGATCTAAAATGTTCATCTCTGCCGCTGTGAGAAAATCCTCCTGTGTGAGGCCGCGGAGCACACTCCCTTGGTATTTGAAACAACAATAACAGAATTAGCACAAGCAACCCCTCACATTACCTCAGGACTTTCTCTCCCCCACGACCACTTTAGTCTTCCCCGCTTCTCACTCCCTTTATTAGCAGCAGCGAAACCACAGGTGCCRGTGCGCTGCGGTGATGTGGAAGAACACCACGCCCCCTTTACTGTGACGCAGGCCTAAATCCTTGGCATGGGACRATCCCCACACTTGAGTCCAGATCATTACGTACGGAACAAGAAGAGAGAGAGGGTGTGATGGGAATTAGGGAGGACAGCTTGCACACCTACCGTTGTCTTTAAAGGGGACTTGGGCTGAAGATTTTCCAGAACTAGGCAAACTCATTCCTGTGGTATAAATTAAATTATTAGACATTTTATAAAGTGATCAGTAATTTTTTTCTCTGAAAATTTCACAAAAACCAACGAAACATTAAGGCAGCACTGTTTCCCTTGATTTGCACTGAGAGAAATGTCCTCTCACCAGGGGCATACTTATTATTTCCAAATAGTAATTAAGCATCTTTACTTGCTGGGGCCCATAAATTTAAACTCGATTGTGCTGTTTCTGACAATGCCAGATACATCAAATGTGAGTGAGACACTCCTAATGAGATGAGTTTCAAAAACAGTTGTCCAAATGTTAAAAGAAAATGTGATGATGAGAATGGACAAAATAAAAAATTAATTCAGAAGCTTAAGTAGATCTTAAAGGTTAACTTTAATCTCTGAGTCTCTACTCTGTGTTTTCCTTTTCGAGACAGGGTTTCAATTAGCCTAGTCTAGCCTCAAACCCACACATAGCCTTAACCTCGTGCCTCTCTCTCAGCCTCTACCTCACAGGAGCTGGGATGCTACGCCATGCACTCCTGCAGCAGGGTTCCCGGGCTTCCTTAAGAACAGCGGCAACTCCCCTGTCGTATCAGAGATCTGCGGTGCAGCCCGAGAGACCTCACAGTGTGGAAGCATGAGGTGAGGATCATATCCTGAAACGCTGAGGGTCTTCTTATGCTGAGGGTGTCTCTTACTCTAAGTTTCAACATAAGGCTACCCTACGGGGTGACTGCTCCAGTGTTTTCCACGGGTTCTATTTAGATTGACGATGGGATAGCATAATCTCTGAAAGATGTCAAGGCCTCCATCACAAAGTCAGGCAGCATGCTACAAATGCTTATCAGCTACCGTGTAGACTTCTCATGTGACTTCCTTTATTTTATGTGTCTCCAATCCAACTACAAAATGAAAAGTAATTTTGAACTTCAGATAATTAGGGCTCAGTTTTGCATCTAAGGAGAACAATGAGTAGAATTTGATGACACGATAGGAGGGGTGCTGTTTCTCTCTGCCCCTTCAGCTGCTCCAGTTCTGAGCAGTACTTTAGCTCTTGGTGCCCGAATATCTATCTACACTTCTTGATGGGGCTGAGCTGGGATTTCCTTTTTAAGATGGGTGAGGCACAGAACTGTTCAACTTGTGGTGATGTTCAGATATACACACACAAACGTGGATATACACTTTCACTGAGACAGTCTCCAGCCCCTGTAATGGGGACAAGGTCTTGCTATCTCACAATCTTCTGATCTCAGTCTCCTATGCTGTAGTTATATAAATACAACACCCCACTGCACTCAGAGTCACACAGTTTCAAAATCTAAGGTCCCCAAGTAGCAAGTAGGTAAAAATCTGAAAAATAGGTAAGCCGATTAAAAACTGCCAACTCTCAACCACAGAGGTCTGCACAAAGTGACCTAAGGTTTTGGAGGCCATTAACCTGATTTTAAACTAAAAGAACCCTAATTTATCCTTCAAAAAGCAAGCACAGCACTATGAGAGCCCACTCTCAGAGGCTTGTGGGAAGCAGCCAAGGGACCGCAGCGCTGTGTGCGAATCCCGGGCGCTCTCTAGGATGCTTGTCGTCAGGACCAAGAGCGAGCTAAGGGGTGCTGATGTGAAGCAGTCCCAAATTCACTCAGGCTTTTACTTGAGGCACTTTAGGTATTCACAGCCTGAGCGAGAGGAAGGCGGAATCCACAGCGGCAGCTCGGTGTGAGCACGGCTCTGCTCGCCTCGCTAGAGCATGAGCTACGAGAGGGAGGAAAGAGGAGAGCTCGGCAGCGCTGACCTACAACATATGCTTGGCCAGGGTCTTCAGTGGATGAGTCTGATTCATGGCTCCTCCTCTCAGGGCTTCTATTTAAACTGGCAACAGACTTTGAACTACAGAGGGAAGAGGAAGGCAGGAGGGGGGTGTCAATGCAAAAGGAATACGGTGAAAATGATAAAACGTCTAAACGCAAGCAAATGTACGACAGGGGGTTTAAAGGGGTCTACTTTTGGGTTAGTCAATCATGCTCTTACTTATCAAGCTCTGGGAGTCCTGCCCGTGACTCTGTGTCAGATCTTGCCATCGGGTACAGTGGTTTTCCCACCAGCTCCGCAAAGGCTTGTGGGAGGGGCTCCGTGTTAATGACCTGTTTCCGGTGAGGACAGAGAGAGGCCTGACTGAGATCGTGATACGATTTGCTCATCCCTCTAGGCTTTTCCTCCCAGGAAGCTTTGTCATTCTTCTCTTTGGAACTGTTTTGCAGTGGCTGGTAAAGTGACCACTCTGAGCAGGACAGCCTCTTCAGAATCTCGGCTTGAACTGACAGGGGTCGGACGGCAAGCTTGTTGAAGGTGCTGCTGGCCAGACTGCCCRTGCTGATTGCGCGGCCCATATTAAATCCTCTAACGGACTCTGCTTGCAGGTTCAGGCTCCTAAACGAGGCTCTCTCTACAAGGAAACAGGATTGCTTTACATGATGGAAACACCTTTATGAGAAGAGTTACTTTACTAGGTGAGATACAGCATGCAGGCTTTAGGCATTAGCTGATAGCTGTAAAGTTGGCAACCGAGGGTTTCAGAGAGCCACAAGGCCCTGCTTTCACATCTCTCCAGCCTTTGAGCTTCCACAGCCTGAGCCCAAGCATCTCCTACTGCACTTGGGACTCTCCCATCCTGTGATGTCTGGGACGTAGGCCGGCACACCCAAATCCCTTATGGCTTTCCACACTTACAGGGGACATTTAACACTCATGGTGTTTCTGCTAAAATACCAGCAGACTAAGAATGGGGAGAAGGGGGGAGGAAACCAGACGGGTGGCCATGTCTGGAAAAGCAGCTCTGTGGAGAAGAGCTTTGCCCAGACAAGAAGTCCTTCATCACTGCTCTATTTTTTAAAAGCTGAGAAGATGGTGTAGCCCTCTGTGAATACACGAAGGAGCCGTGAATGAATGCAACTGTAAGCTACATGAGCTGAAGCTCAGCGATGCTGGGGTGAGTGTTCAGGATGAATTCTCATGTGATTTCACCGCTATGCCAACCCCACCTTCCCGTCTCCACCACCTTCCAAATGAGCGAGGACAGTCAAAGACCCCCATCTTCCCCCCCCCTTCTATCTATAAACATGAATTGTCTATACTTAAGTTATGTTTACTACTCAGTGGAGACCGAAAGCCTGCTTTCAGAAGGTAACTTTGGAAACCTTTGAGGTCRAGCCCTTAGATCTTCTCCGCCATCACACAGCACTCGGCATCTGAAGCTCTGTTCGAAACCACTGTATCACATGCCGATGACTACGCAACAGAGCTTCTGATGATTTTGCTGTTTGTGAGTCAGGCTAACAGGACTGCACATGGCTCTCTGGGCCCCACAGTGACTGCAGGGCAGGGGGGCGCTCAGTAGGCAGTAGGTGTGATAGTGTACCAGACAGATGGCTTAGGTGCCATCTCTCTTATCTTCTACTGCCTACAAGATTAATAGTATTTAATCTTAGGTACACAACAGGTAGAAACAGGTGACTTTAACGTTTATGCATCAAAATGAGCCCTGTGTTAAAAGCCCCATTATCACCAGGGGCAGGGATCCTTGTCTGTGACCTAAGCACAATTCAAGATCTTCATTCACACCACAGACTTCCCAATCATCTTAAACTTAGTGTGTGTGGCTTTTATTAGAGCGCTTAACATGTATGTATTCTCTTTTACTATGAGAAGACTCTTCAATCTAAGAAGAACACAATCAATTCAAAGACGGCAACACCAAAGATGGCAGAAATAATGGTGACCAGTTCACTTAGGTTTTGTCTCCTCAACATGGCAAGGACGGTGGCCCTTTCCGATGCTCACAGCCACCTGCCTCAGAGACGCAGGATATGAGTGTGAGCACTGCTGATCTCATCTACCTCACTGCCTTCTACTGGAACAGACGTCAGCATGGACCAACAGTTAAGACAATAGGAGCTGGAGTCTAACGCCAGTGCTGCAGCTTGCAGCCTTGTGGCTGCACATAAAGCCTGCAACCTGCACCTCCCAATCTGCTTCTGCCTCTGCTCAGTCCCTTGGCACTCAGAACTTCCCTTGTGCTGTGGACGTTCCCGCAGGCTACTCTGAGAACAGACTTGGTTTACTGCCATTCCTTAGTACTTGCTACCTAATAGTAAGTGTTCAATAAATGATTTGTTTCTTCATTCCGTGAAGATCGGCCATATGTAAACTCTTAACGCAGGAGTAGCACTGCTAGCCGTGAGGAGGGCAAGGTTGCACCCGACACTGGACTCTAATTACTCCATCATTTAATTAGGTAGGGGAGGCAGTTTCTACTTGAAACCTATTTCCTTATTAGTAAAACTGGGACTTAATGGCTCTAGGGTTTTTAAAGAATTAACATTCCCCGGTATTAATAGGTGACACACATGTGTTAGTCCACCAACCTCCTGTGCTAGGAATTTTCACTTGCTTCATTCAGGTAGGTAAGTACATGGCTCCTTCTAATATAACTCAAAGTGGGGGCATAAAGTATACAAACAATGCCATCCTGAAGAGTTTTCTCCATGAGTTCAGGGATACCTGGCTATCTGAAACTTGAACTGAGCTTATGAAATATGCAGAGTACTCTCTTTCCTGGAGTAAGAAAATGAGACTCTGAAAATTCAGTTTCTTTCCTGAGGCGGTTCRTACACGACCATGTTCCTACTGCGTGGCAGGCAGTGTAAAGCACAGACACATACGCCACAGTGCCAGTGTAGCATCTATTGCTGCTGCCACCACAATTACTACCGGAACTTGTGGTGCCATGTTGCCGATTAGTAGTCAAGGGACTGATGAAACCCTGGTGAGGACTGAATGCAGGACCTCACATATGTGACAAGTACATTTCTATTCAATGTACGGCCAAGCTTGGTCTGCTGATACACTTGAAGTGCTCTAGAGGTGTAAATGTTACTTTGTAACAACCCTTTGATACATAGATCATCACTGTAACAGTAATCTACAGACAGAAGAACTAAGATACAGAACTTTGTAGCATGACTGAGGTTTCTGAGTCTCTAACAGTCTGGTTTAAACATTAGAATTTTACTTCAGATGATAATCATGCAATGATTATAGTCAAGCATTCCCCTAATGGGAAAATCTAAAATCCAAAATCCTCTAGGAGCGGAAACTTCCAGTGCTGAAGAGGCATTTCAAACAGAAGATCAGCGCTTGGTTTCCTCTGACAGGTTTTAGTCAGAACACAAAACGGAGCACATAAAATTGCCTGCAGGCTCCCGCGTATAATGTGAAGATGAGACAGAGAGACTCTCTTCAGTGTCCCATCCTTCACGCACACCTCCTTATGTGTCTGCAGATATTCTAACCTCTTAAAAACTGAAAAATCTGAAACATTTTTGGTCCTTCCAAAAATCTGGGTCAGGGACACCCAAGCAGTACTTTCTGTGAAATGCTGGGCAAGATTCGACTTGAGACCTTTCTCTTCTGATTTCCCCAATCTATCATATTTAAAAGGTACGATCTCCCACAGTTCCGGTTGGTACTGAGCGTTAATCCAGGCAGGAATGCTGATAGCTATAATAGGACTGGTACCTTGCTGTACTTTAAAAATATGTAAAAGCATGTACAATTTTTAGCAAAGTAAGAAAGTAAAAGGTAATTGCTAAAAGTCATGGCTATTATATCTTAAAAATTATGAGGCAACTGGGTTAAAATGCAGATCCTTGGGACCCTATTTCCAAAGATTGTGATTTTGCAGGTTCCCATGAGCCCCTAGAATTTTTCCCTTATGGGAACACATGGTCTACACTTTGTTTAAGAGGTGAGAAACATGTATTCGAAGTTGTCTTCCCCCAGGCCATGCGATAGAAAAACACTTTTCGGTAAGACTTCAGAATGAGAAAGTTAAGTCCCAGAAAAGAATTCAGAAACATGGGTCACCCGTGTATGTTATTAAACTTTAACTCACATACTTTGGAGTGATCCACTTAAGTCTGTAAGAATTTACTACAAAGAAGCAATTTCAAATCACTTTAATCTCAACATGTGGTTGTGCATAATCAGCTTTAAATCTCAGTCCCGTCTGAGAGTCCTGTCTAGAGCTGGGTTATTTTTGCAGCTGAAACCCCTCTGTCCTGGTTGCTATGGTTACTTATCACAGCCTCCAGACAGGGATGACTGCCTGCTGGGGTGCCACTTGCCCTGCCTGTACCCTGACTGCCATGCTCCTTCACACACTTCTCCAAATTATTTAACATTTGTCTTTTGTATCCAAGTCAACTGTCACCTCTCAGAGCCCAGTCCTTCCTCTTATGCATCCTGTGGATTCTAGAGCCCACAGGGTGTCCTCTGTTAAGATGGCTCCAAGGAGCACTGGCTGCCCTTCCATAGGACCCAGGTTAGCTTCCCAGTACACAGGATGGTTCACAACCATCTAACTACAGTTTCAGAGGGCCCGATTCTCTCTTCTGGCTTCTGAGGGTTCTGCACACAGGTGGTATATAGTCAGGAAAAACACTCACTTGTATGAAATGGGATAATTTAAAAACTCCCTGCATATTATCATTCCATAGTTGTGGTTAAACCTTTTAAACGTTTGACGAGTCCGTGCTTCTCTCTCTACAGTACTGTTTTCCAAGTGAACAGGCCACTGCCTTGACAACTTTATAGACTTGTTAGACAAAGGGATATCCCGCGAGGTTTCATCCTAATCACTTTCTGAGTTTCTTTTAAAAATGTGTGGTTGGGATCACGCATAGGTCCTGGTGCCAGCTGTGTGAAGCAGGCCACATCCCCAGAGCCACGTGACGCGGGCCACTCCCCCGTCATGTGATACAGGCCATACCCCCCCCCCCCAGAGTCATGTGAAATGCACCAGGACCCCTTACCTATGTCTTGAGCATCCTGGTTGCTCTGCCGCGCCCGCATCTGCAGTTGGAACTTATGCTGGGAGGAGCACAGCTGTAGCAGGTACTGGCATGCCTTGCTGCTGTCTGTCTGGAACGCATGCTTGATTCCGTCTGACGTGTTCTGTAACGTGATTTTCTTCTTCTGTAATAGTAGCCAGAGATATTTGTAATTAGAAAGTTTTCCCATGACTTTCTATATGACCAAGTATTTTAACCTATAATGAATATGTAGAGATATTTATATTTCCATTATTAGGATAAGTGCCCTTTAACTGATACCATGTATAAATATGAATGTAGGAACTCTAATTCTATACATAAATGAAGCTGGCACATAGACTAGCACTAAAGCCACTCTCAGCAACTGTGGATTTAATCACACTGTGCTCCACTCATCATCAAGAAACATTTTAAATACTGCTTGGGGGGGGGGGTTGAGGGGGAGGCTGGGCAGATGGGGAGAGGGGGAGGCTGGGCAGGTAGGGAGAGGGGAGGCTGGGCAGGTGGGTCAGTTGTTAAAGCAATGGCTGCTTTCACAGAGGACCTGGCTGTTAGCACCTAGTACCTGGCCGTACTCCCAGCCCAGGAGACCCAACACCCTCTTTTGGACTCCATGGACCACATGCAGGTGGCACAGACATACATGTAGGCATAACGCCCATACACATAAAATAAAAACAAATTAATCTTAAAAGTATCCAGGGTTACTGTGAGACAGAGTTCATGGACGTATATATTTTGAACATCTTCCTTCAGAAATTAAAGTAAGTTTTAGAAATCACATTTATACTTTGAGTTGATGGGAATGTTTGTGAATATTAATAAAAATGATAAGAACTATGTATTCAGTGACCCGAGTAAATAACAGTTAGAAAGACATTTTAAAAATTAACAGTAATGCTAAGAGTTATGATTCAGCTAAAGAGAAGCTGGGTGGCACAAAGCTGTGGTGGCACATTTGGGAAGTCAAGGAAAATGTCGGTAGCTGGGCAGGGTGGTACATCCCTGCGTTCCCAGGGACATGGGGGGAGGAGGAGGAGGAGGAGGAGGAGAAGGAGGAGGAGGAGGCAGCAAGAGAAGCACCTGAGCCTAGGAACTCAGGACCAGCGTTGGCAGCAGGAGCGCACGGGCCTCCCAGACAAGAAGGGGGTGGGGAATAAAGAAAAGAAACACATGACTGCAGTGATACCGCATGATACGGCCTGAGACACTAAACACTTTWGTACTTAGAGATGGCTATTTTTACTAAGTTCAAGAAAAGTAGAAAAATGATAAACCAATTTCATTTGGCTGATATTTCTTGAAAGATGATGTAACTTACAGAAGAGAGTCTCCTAGAACTTGTAGTCTGTGCTGAAGCTAGCAGGTGCTCCCTACACCTTAAAAAAAGATGCACCTAACAAGCTGGGGGACACAGCAAATAATGGACATTTACTTAAATGCAGTTGGATTCTATTTCACCTATTACCTACTTTGCAAATTAGTCTTTATTATCTTTATTTCAAACATAGAAATAGGCACAGAAAAGTCCAAAATTAAAATACGAGAATATTACCTAAAACACTTGTGGCCTTACTGATGTATAAAATTTTAAATAGAYTTTTCCTATAAATTCACATTAAAGATTTTAATACTTGGGCTGGAGAGATGGCTCAGAACACTGGCTGCTCTTTCCAGAGGTCCTGAGTTCAATTCCCAGCAACCATGTGGTGGTTCACAACCATCTGTAGTGGAATCTGATGCCCTCTTCTCGTGTGTCTGACAGCTACAGTGTACTCATATAAATAAAATTAAAGAAAAAAGATGCTTATACTTTAATTAGAAACTAATACTAATACCATAAACAAAATGCAACAATAAAAATAAATGATAGAAAAAAAGGAGAAAGACTATAATAAATGCAGTAACTCAGAGCGACACTCTTAAGTTCTAGGTGGCTACTGTTGCTGCTAAATCTCTGGGATGGAACCCAACTTTATTTTGTAAAAAATAAAACCTAGCGAGTTTTAGAATAGGTTAAAATACAGTGACATCGAACCAGAATCTTGATTATGGGCATACCCGATAACTGTTCAGAAGTCTGGCTATTTTTTTCCCTAACAAATGTACCCCTTAACTATTGCCACATAGTTCTCAAAAACACTAAAATCCACAGCTGTAAACCTAGTGATCGGCATGAAAGGTAGCATCTACTCAATCTTCAAAAACACTGCAGCACTGGGCTCTAGAATAAACAGCCAACCGCAGAGCCAGTCAGAGGGGACTTAGAGGCCCAGAGGAATGCAAAAGGCTGTATTACACACAATGTGCTGTTTGAGACAAATTTAGCAGAATGCTTGGTTCTGTTGGCTGATTGAATGGACAGGAAATGCACCCGAGGGAGGGCTTGTGAGAGGTGAGAAGGGTGGAAGGTATTGGTTATCTAAGTTTCCTTCACAAACTTGATCTACTAAATTCCCACTTGAACAAAATTCAGTCCAGGTTTCAACGGTTTTGGGAATATGAGGGTAGTGAGGGCTTTTCTGGATGGATGAACTATTATCTGTCAATCTCAGAGGAACTCTACATTCCTTTTTTTTTTTTTAATATTTATTTTTTGTATATGAGTTCACTGTCGCTGTCTTCAGACACACCAGAAGAGGTCATCAGAACCCATTACAGATGGTTGTGAGCCACCATGTGGTTGCTGGGAATTGAACTCAGGACCTCTGGAAGAGCAGTTGCTGCTCTTAACTGCCGAGCCATCTCTCCAGCCGGAAACTCTACATTTCATAGGAAGCAACCAACCCCTAGGTCTAGAGCTGATTTTTAAAAGTGCATTATTTAGAATATAGCATAATCTTTATATTCTTATGAATATTATTTTTGTGAGAACTTATGTCAGCCCAAATATTAGTAATCCTCAAATATCATTAGAACATAAATATTCAAATGTATTTTTGTTCTTCTATGAAGTGTGCCAGATGACACTTCGATATTCAGACATTCCACATTCAAGATCAGAATATGCTTTTAGAGATAACTACCTTTTTAAATGCATTCCCCCACCCCGAAAAGTCACTTTTCTAATAATATCACCATAGAGGGTAGACTCTAAAGTCCAAAACTGCAAAGAGTCATGGCACTAGTGTATAAAGTTCAGCAGTCATGGGACCTCTGGATTCACATAGCAGGCCTGTGAGAGGTCTACTCTTGAGCCTGAAAAGCTTATTAGAAGGGAGGTAATCATCTACCTTAAAAATACCAGGGGGATTTCTCTACGTGAGAGATTATGGCTGTAGAGTAAGTTTTCATCTAACAGAGAGCTCAACTCAGTTGAAATTTAACTCAAGTTAATTGAGCATATAAGGAGCTAAGAATGTGTTCCCTATGCTTTGGGAAAAACAAAAACCAAAACCAGCAACAAATAAAATCTCAGTAAGACCACTTAGAATTAAAAAGGAGAAAGCTTTGCGGAGCATTAAGTTTTACTATGCAAAGTCAGTAAACATGTTACAATTAAAATTGGTTACACCAGTTAATACTATAACAAAAGGAGTTTAAAATAGACATACTGAAAAGGAAATCTTTTTTGTTTCCCTCCACGGGAAGCGAAGGACCAAGGCACGGACTCCATTGTGAACCTCAAACACAAGCACGCCTTTGGAGCAGAYGCCCAGCAGTATTCCTGTCTGTGACTTCTTCTCAGGGTGCACGCGGTGAAAGTGAACTCCATACTCTGTCAGCCTCTGGCAGACCTGTTGGAACAGACAGAGGTGCGCATCCGTGAGCAGTGGTGTACAGGGGAGGAGTTGGGCTTGGGTCAGCGTACTCAGTAACTCGAGACATCCATATTCCAAAGAAGTATTCCCAGTACTCACTTTCAGTGACAAATGAAAACAAACCCAAACCACATCAGAGGGCTGAACAGAGGAAGGAGCCAAGCGTCTGACAGAGAACTTGGAAGGGTGGATGAGGCTGAGAGTGCTAAGCTGGGACATGAAAAACACTGAAAGAAGCAACAAGAAGTCATAGCAGTCACAAAAGAAGTCAGCTACTGGTGACCAGCCTGCCATCACGAGGTCTCCCAGGGAAGTAAGCGACAGGTGGCTGCCATTGATTGTGGGGCTAAAGCTGCTTACTATTTGTAATTTTTTTCTCTTCCTTTAACTCTATGCTATTCTACGATCAAAAGCCACTGGCTTCTGATAATTAGCTCCTGCTGTCAGCAGCAGGGGATTAAGAGGGGAAAGCGGGGGCTTGGGCTTGAGATGGCTCAGCAATTAAGAGCACCAAAAGCTCTTCCAGAGGTCCCGAGTTTTATTCCCAGCAACCACATGGTGGCTCTCAACCCTCTGTAATGGATCCAACTCCCTCTTCTGGTGTGTCTGAAGACAGCTATAGTGTACTCACGTTCATAAAAGAAATCTGTTGGGGGGGAGGGGGAGAGAGAGAAAGTGTTAGTTAACAGACTCTCTGGCCCTAGGGTCCCTCACTGGAAAAGTGGGAGGTTTAGTTCTTTAACTCTTAGTGAACCACAGAGAAAAGAARAGAAAGAATAAAAGAAGGAAATGAGAGAAAACTCAGACATTAAGAAAAAAAAACACTTACTCATTCTGGATAAAGCAGAGAAAGGAAAACTCTAACCACTTTGCACACATGTGCATACACACACACACACACACACACACACACACATTTGGTGGATGGAGCAAAGCTCTACCCRGCAAGCTCCAACAGCAGCCATTTTCTGTTCTCAGTGTATATACTGTCTCTAAAATTATCTCATACAACTGTCAGGCAGAAACGTCAAAGTGGGATAATAAATGTATGGTTTATGTATGTATGTATAAGTAAGAAAAGTATGGTTTTCTAAATACTTTTACATTCCAATAATTTCATAGTAAGTTTAAAGCACTAATTTACATCATAAATCGATGAGGTTTAAAGAGTTATAGCAAAATTGTTTACATGTCTTTCCATCTAGACTGGTTTCTCACTAAAGACTCGTTATCTGTTACTAGACCCCCCCCATAAGTTCATTATGTTTAAAGCAAAAATGTTTGTCATAAGTTAACATGGTTTTGTCAGGAGACAAGTCATCCGCCTTGTGTTACTAGTTTTGAAGTTCTGTATTGATGAACTAGTCAATACTTTTGTCCTTGTCTCTACAATACACTGTCCATTCACAGCTCATGAGCTTTAGTGACCAGGCAATGATCTCACACCTAACCTAGAAGGAATGTTTTCCTTCATCATAAATTTGTTCCAAGCCTGATTCCTTTTTCTAGTAGAATTAGCCTGTGACACATGAAGGTTTACAGAGCTCTTACTCRTAGCTTTTATACTATAGAGGTCTTGAAATTACTTGTATAAATTTAGGAACTCTATAAAATCATTATTAGGAATTATGAAATCATCAATTTGTCTACACAGCATTATTATAAGAGAGCACATCTTCATGTGATCTGCAGAAAATCTGCCCAACAGGATGGGCCAATGCCCAGGAACCGTTAGGCTGTGTAACGTGACAGGAAAGGTATCAACAGCAGAAGTGACCCTTGGGTGAAGGCTCTAAGGACTCTGCATTCTTAGAGCTCACTCATGGCAGGCCATGAGAAATGGTGGACCTTCTCCAGAAAATCCAACTGCACGTCTTTAGCKTTTCTTAAATGGCTTTTGACAGTCAGTGATAGAATATAAGCGCAGACTTGGATTGAGAAATAAGTATAGGTAAGTCATGCATCTGGCAAAGAAACTATATCCATAATATATAATGAAAACATGCTTTACTAAGAGTCAATCTCATGGGAATGAAATTGAAAAATGTTTAAGTATACACATCAAAAAAGAAGCTATATATGAGGAAAAATGAAACATAAGAAAATGGTCAATGAAAATAATAAGAAAGACAATCTAAAATTATAATTCTGGGGCAGGAGAAATGACTCAGTGGTTAAGATCACTCACTGTTCTATAGAAGACTGAACTTTAATTCCCAGCACCCATGTAGAGTGACTCCCGATGGTGTAGAACTCCAGTGCTAGAGGCTAGGACATCTGTGGTTTCCATGGATACCTACACTCACATGAATGCATACACACACGTGGATACACAATGTACTTATGTGTGCACATATGTGTGTATATACAAGGAATATTAGAAATAAATACATCCAAAGCCATCTTTAAATACCCTAAACAACATCACTTCTCGCCCACCCTCAAGGTGAAGAAGCAAAGGGCGGAAGAGAACACAGCTGTCTCTGAGGTGGACAGYGGGATCTGTGCTGCATGTGAGGAGGAGGTTGGAAGCTGCTGTCGAGCCCTTGCAAGTACTGACCGCAATGGCTATGGAGAACTGCATTCGCAGCCTGACCTCGAGTGTGCACCGAATTTGCCTGCTTTGGCTTTCTTATCATGAATCCCTTAAAGATAAGACGTTAGAGGTGTTATGACCCCTCTCCCGAGATATGTGTGGGATAAGAAACTTGACTCTCTCCACTGTGGATCCACAAACAGAAGGTATGTCGTTCCTGTGGCCGCAGGAATCGAACCTTCTCAGAGTGTATCTTATACTGAAAGCTTACTTAGTCCTATCKTTACTATCGCGAATGCCCCACGTTTACCTGCAAGCTAACAGGAAGCTGATGGCAAAGCTCAAGCCATAAACCACCTTTTCTGACTTTTTGTATCTCTGAGTTCATGATCATTCATACAAAGACCAATTCACATCTTCAGAACAAGGGTAAGCAGTTCTTGAATGAGTGTGAACTTGCCTCTCACACCTACTCAGTCATCAAGTTCACCTTTTTCTTTTTATGATGCCGCTTGATTTTTCAGATACAGAACAGGGTGAAGACACGGGATTCAGAATCAGGTGGGTGTGGGTTNGCAATGGCTATGGAGAACTGCATTCGCAGCCTGACCTCGAGTGTGCACCGAATTTGCCTGCTTTGGCTTTCTTATCATGAATCCCTTAAAGATAAGACGTTAGAGGTGTTATGACCCCTCTCCTGAGATATGTGTGGGATGAGAAACTTGACTCTCTCCACTGTGGATCCACAAACAGAAGGTATGTCGTTCCTGTGGCCGCAGGAATCGAACCTTCTCAGAGTGTATCTTATACTGAAAGCTTACTTAGTCCTATCGTTACTATCGCGAATGCCCCACGTTTACCTGCAAGCTAACAGGAAGCTGATGGCAAAGCTCAAGCCATAAACCACCTTTTCTGACTTTTTGTATCTCTGAGTTCATGATCATTCATACAAAGACCAATTCACATCTTCAGAACAAGGGTAAGCAGTTCTTGAATGAGTGTGAACTTGCCTCTCACACCTACTCAGTCATCAAGTTCACCTTTTTCTTTTTATGATGCCGCTTGATTTTTCAGATACAGAACAGGGTGAAGACACGGGATTCAGAATCAGGTGGGTGTGGGTTYAAATAAGGGTTTGTCCCTCACAGCGCTCCTGACTGRAAAGCAACACGTTTTCTTTGAGCCCTATTGTCTCTTTCACAGTTTCTGACTGGGAGCAAGCAGCCAGAGACTGCGGGGGTCAGATACCGCCCCCCAGCTTCTAGATGTGTCCCCCAACTCTTGCTCATCCCGAACCTGCGACATTGCTTCTCAGTGGTCACTCTGCGTGCTTACCTTTAAGAACTCTAGCTCCGTCTCTTTCTCAGATGCTCCTGTGTAGGTGTTGTGCAGTTTGGGTAACTCTTCTTTAATGTAGGATACRTCAAGCTTCTCCATCACCCTGGCGGGCAGATAATGCTCCAGGCGGAAGTAGGACACACCGTGAACCTAGGGGGAAGAATGCTGTGGTCAACTGCCCCGCCTGCCTATCACTGATGTCAAGCCTCTTCCTCCTGTCCGAAAGTTCTCGTCTCTGCCAAAAGAAGAAATGTTTTAAYCTGTCTCTACAGAATGCATCTCCCTCCTCCGGTGAGGTAGAATAGCTGGACTTTTTGGCAAGTCTCAAGAGAGGACACTGAGGGCCTTGTGCCATCACAGCCTAAGAGTAATGTGGTAATGCAGGATGCTGCTGGGGGGGGGGGTCCAGTCACCTGCTTCCTACTCGGTCTCTTACATTTAAGAACATGCAGCTGTGAACACAGTTCTTTGTACCATGACCTCTGCCTGGTTCACCGCCTCCCACTGGGTGGATCTGTGTGGGAGGCAGGGTCCCTCCAGCACGTGTTTGACCAATACGTCCAATACGTCCTCACCTGAGTCTCTTCATTCTTAGAACACGGGGGATGGAGGGATTGGAGATGGATGGCCCTAACCTCCAAAACAAGACAACTTGAAACAGAAAACTCAGAGCCCAAGTATGGGGATAGGTCTACGTGTGGTGAGCCAGGGCCCTTTGAGGAACCAAAGAGTTTAAGATCGTCGTAATATCAGCCATGATTTGGTTGAGAACAGTGTGCGGGCTGAAGATGTAACTCGGTGGGAAACGCTTGACCGGCATGCCCTGGTTTTGACTGCCCGCAGGAAAGCAGAGCAGAGCAAACGCAGATAGGAAACAACAAATTTACCGACACCCACTCCACGCAGCGCAGGAGAAACGAGCCTACCTCTGGTTGATAGTCTCCATACTCGGCCTGGAGAGCCAGGGAAGCCAGGAGCAGGGCTGCCTCGTCGTCGCAGTGCACCCTCTCCTCCAGAAGGTCTTTCCTCAGCTGAAGGTAGTACTGATGGCAGGTTAGGTTGTGTCTGTTAAAACACACATGCACACAAATACCCTGACGTTCGAGGTTGAACCGTGGGAGGACTTTGAACACAGGCACTGTTTCTAACACACGTGTTCCCAGCTATGGTTGCTATTAAGCTGTTCTAGGGCACTCAAAGAGCCACCATCAGGAAGCTTCTTGCAGTCAATGGGAACTAACACAGAGCCACAGCAGGGTAATGTGTGGAAAGTGAGAGACTTTGGAGCGTTCAGTCTTAGGGGATGTCTCCATTTGACACTGCCCTCGGGGTTCAGGAAGCTATGTGGCCGATGAGGTGAAACACTGTCAGACAGATGACTTGGAGGAAACCAGCGTTGTGCATGCACGACACAGGACTGGTGCAGAGACTGGAAGCACATACAGGGCCTGTGTGGGTTCAAGCCCAATAGGGTCTCAGTCCTGAGAGTGGGGAGTAGACACAGGCTCCTACCGCTGACCAAACAGCTATCTGCAAGTGATACCTGCTTGCAAAGGAAAGACTAGTTCTCTCCGGTGGAGTCTCGCGGGGTGCGGTGCCCATACCTAAGAGTAGGTTCAYGCCCAGGAGCAGGCGGGCAACACAAACCCAGCTCAGCGGTAGTTTGCAGACCTTCTGGCTCATTGGCTTTGTTTGGGCTTTTTATTTTATTTGTCTATTTATTTTTTGTCTTATTGGTCACTGGCTTGTGTATTTTGCTTTCTGGTTTTGAGGGTCTCTCTGTGTGKTTCTTTTTTGTATGTTTGTTTGTTTGCTTTGTTATGAGAGATAGGGAAGGGGAGAGAGGGAGAGAGAGAGGGGAGAGAGAAGTGGAAAGAGAGAGAAGGAGAGGAGGGGAGAGAGGGGGGGAGAGGAGTTGCGTAAGGGGGGAGGAAAGGGAGGAGAAAATGTGATCAGAATTTGTTATAGTTTTTTTCCAATTAAAATATTTTTTTTTTCAAAAAAAGAAACTGTTTAAGGGCAATACTGACAGCACCCCTAGTTTGCAGGCTGTAAGAACACTCCATGAGCCGCACAAACGCCTGCAGTATGAACATCCCCAGACCTTGTACAATGCACTTCCCTTAAGTGCACACTTGCTGGGTAAAGGCTAACATACAGTTAAGGGGCCGTAAGAAGCTAAGCAGTGGTGACAGAGGCCTCAGCCTCAGGGTTGGAGCTTCCTTACTAGGTCKAKAACTTTTACCTGCTCGCTTTAAGGAGGAAACACCCACCATTCAACTCCCTGGCCTGCCAGAGCGGCCAGTCACTACGCCTGTGCTTTAGAGCCACCAGTAAGTAGCGGCTTCATGAACACCAGCACGCGGTGTCACTGAAATGATGACATGAGTCAATTAAGCAATTAAGAGGCAGGAGGTGAAGGCTGCATGGGAATCCGGGATGAAGGGACAGCTCATGCCCTAGGCAGAGTGTAAAAGGGTGACAGATTTCATCAAAAACACTCAGAGCTCCACATAACTAGAGACAAATGAAAACTGTTTGTGGATGGAATTTCCCAGAGTAGTTTCTGATCATGAAATGAGCACTAGTGACGAAAACAGTGGCGGCAGGAACACAAATAAAGGACCACCGCCATGTTTCTTTTAACTGAAGAAGAAGACATCACCCTGGATGCAAATCAAGGGGCTCGGAGCCAGTAGGTTAGAGAGGTCAGCTGGGCCGGCCAGAAAGAGCAAGAGAGAAAGCCTTGTGCACTCACTGTATCAGACTAACGTCATCCACGAAAAATTTAATTCGGAAAAACAACGTAAAGTCAACAGTGGCCTTGCCCTTCCTCTTCGGTTCTTCCTTCCATCCCTCCGGGGCCACTTTGGTTAATTTTAAGTCAGGATCAACAAAGAAATATTCATTCTCTGAAACAGAATGAGAAAGGCATTCAGAAAGCATGGAGAGTTTTCCTTTGATGTCTTCATTTCTGTTGAAYGGATTAAAAGAGAACAAGGCAGATCAGAAGCACAGCAGGGGTGAGCCGMRTAAGGCTGGGTTCAGTGTGGACCAGCCTTTAAACCAGGGAGAGACAGGGAGACCTGGACGGAGGTCCCGGTCACATCTCCACTACCTGTGAGAATAACKTCCTCTTGCAGCCCAGACATCAGTCTCCCTGCCTGTAAGATCAGGATAACCCTGGATTCTGCACTATAGGCTGTTATCCTGATCAAATGACAAAATGACCAGTGAGTCTCAGCTATCATTTACTAATTAAACGGCTAGCCTACAAAGCCTGACTTGTATAGAATGTTTAAGAAATAAATGGAGATGTGTCTCAAAAGTATCTGTTGGTAGACAACACTACCTGGTCAGTCCAGGATGGGGGTGGGGGCGAGTAAGCCCTACAGGAGGTCCTAGCTCTCTCCACCCCTCTGGAGCTACTTTTCTTTATTATAAACCAGGATATATATATATATTTTTTAAAGTACTAATTGCACACTTAATGGGTGACTCTACAGGATGAATTACTCATTTTTAAGGAACAAGAATTAAAATAAAAATCTCCATAGATATGGAAAGAGCCTCACAAACACAATGAATGAAACCAGGAAAAGTCCCTACGACCCTTTTGTTTCTCAGCGCTGACCGGACCAACCTGCCAATTTAATTCCTCTTTCCCCCAGTGAAGCCTGGCTTGGTAAGAGGTACAGGACGCCATCTCCTTGCCAGGTTTTCCACTGCGAACTCTGAATTGAAACATCGAGATACCTCTGAGGGTGGCGAGAGCAAACAGATGGTGCTCCACCAGGCCGATGTGAGCCACCACCATGTCGAAGACGTCCTTGCAGACGGCCTTGGTGTCGCAGGTGAGCTCGAGTCTCTGGCCGCTCAGAAGCATTATGTTCACTTTCCTCCGATGGTCCTCGCTCTTCCCCTTCTTGGTCTGCGACTGGAAAAACAGTAGTGGTACTTACTAAATGCAGCGCTCGCCCATTTAGACTGGCTTTAGAGAATCACTGGACCCATGTCCTGACCCAGGGTCAGGAGCTGGAGTTACTACTTACGAGGATAGACCGTGGCAAATCCAAAGATACGAACGGCTCAACTGTCATCTTCACAAACTCAGGGCCAAAGAAATTCTGCAAGTCATACAAGCAGAATAAATTATTTTTACTATTCATCTGAGGTCGTTCTTTAAAAGGCAACTGTGCGATAATAACAAAGCACAAATCAGAAGGAGGGGCTGCAAAACAAATGCAGAAACACTGAGTGAAGGACACTGGGTTTTGCTTAGAACAGAAGTGGAGTACACTTTATGCAGAGGTTTTTATGGTGTGTGCACCCCCGTGTGTGTATATATGTGGGTGTCTGAAACTAAGGTGCCGGRAAARG
>BDUI01001290.1:70681-83254 GCA_002335545.1 Apodemus speciosus
TCTCTCTGTCTCTGTGTCTCTCTCTCCCACCCTCCCCTCTCAGCTGAGACCCCAAGAAGACAAGCGCCACACTCCACGCCTACTGTCCATTGCATTTCTGGGTGCCACACCTGGCATGCAGCAGGAGTTTTTAAAGACTTGCTGAGTGAAAACTCCATCAACGGAATAACCAAGCCCCCTGCTATGGCTTCTCGCTCAGATTTACACCTCAGTCCCACCACCCTTTAGCTCTGTGGCCTCAGGCAGTTACTTAGCCATCCCATGCCACATCTCTATCCGCACAACGGGATGCTGCTAACGGAACTGCTCCTAGGATGAATTCGCTTCAGCTACGACATGGCTGTAATTACAATTTTCCTACTTTCCAACATTTTCTCAAAGGAAAACTGCCTCCTCACTYGGCTGAGACTCCCGCAGCGGTAGCAGCAGTGGGGCAGTAGAGCTTAAAGGACCCGGGACGCTGTTTAGTGTCCTGACTGCTGTCACATGGGTTTAAAGGACTTCTCTRAAAAGACCCTTCCAAACCTTTCTATTTTTCAGACATCATCCACATGGCTTTAGTCCAAGACCTGCAAAGGTCATGTATCAATACTAGTCTAAACGAGGGCCTTAAGTTTCACTGCTAAAAAATTTCTGATCTTATACCTGTTCTCTTATTACTCATATACTTATTTCTACAAGAGAAATAAAAATGCTCATATCAACAACGACAAATCCCAGAAAGCCCACATCAGCTGCAATCAATTCAAAGTCATGCTGGCAAGACAGAAATCATATTAAGAATCCATCTAAAGAAATCAAATCCAGCAACGAACCATTAAGCAAGATCATCTGAAAATATGACGGTTGCATGGATCCCGTGAACAGGAAACAAACACGCTCTTGGGCCAGGGAAATATTTTTCCTAGATTTGAATGTAAGAGACCTGATAGTCACTCTGCGAAGGAGAAGTGGCTTCAGGAATCATTTTTACAGAAATTACTGTCCTGTTGTTTAATAAAAATCTTCCCCCAGATTTAAACATGAGGTAAATGGGATACCTGTCCCACAAGGCTGCTACTGAGCATGCTCCTGGCGACAAGGCAGCTACTGAGCATGCTCGTGGCTACACAGCACGGGGGTGACAAGCCTTGCGGGCACACAAAGCACCTTTTCAAGGCGGGTTGCCTTGCTGCGTCAACGCTGGAGCTGTGCTTCTGGATTTATTTTTAAGTGTGTCACATCAGTCAAAGCAATTTCTGTTTTTCTAAAATCTGTGGGTGTTATTTGGGGGAGATTTTTCTTCAGTGTCTTTTCACTCTGGATCAAGCGGCTTCTTTTCCTCCTGCATGAAGGAGGGAAGCCACTGACTCTGCCAGCGGGAACTCACATTTTCTCACACGCAGACTTTCAAATGGTCCGACCTGGAAACAAAAATGCCTTGCACACCAAATCCTACAACAAAAGGGCTTTGTTTCTAAGATTTGAACAGAAAATTAGACAAAGGTAAAAATCTATGATTCGAAATAATTATTGATTCCTTCTCTCTCGGTATTTCATATCTGAAATCCTACCATACAATGATGTCTCACTCAAAACTCACTGCTTAATGAGATGTTCCACATTAGCAAACCCCGCCAAACTGAACTTCACTAAAGTATCTTTGGTCATGTTTTTAAATGGAAAATTACCTAACACATACTAATGCATAATTGCTTTCTGGCCAGCATAAATATTTTGAGCATCCTGAAAATGACTTATTGTATTTTTTCCTGAATTCATCTAAGGTTACTATTATAAACACTAATTGTAGTTTATTAAAGGTTGGCATGCTATTTTAGGGGTTTTAAAAATATTTATTTTTGTCTTATGTGTATGGATGCTTGCCTCTATGTCTGCATGTGTACCACATGTGTGCAGTGCCTAAGCAAACCAGTAGAGGGCATCAGATCCCCTGAAACTGAAGTTACAGGCAGTTACGAACTACCTACCATGAGGGTGCTGAGAACCAAATGTAGGTCCTATTAACCCCTGAGCCATCTCTCCATCCCTTTGTTTTGGCATTTTTATTTACTTTGTGTGTGTGCTCATGCATGTGTGTATGTGTGTGCTCACRTGTGTGCACAAGCACATAAGTATGCACATTTCACTGTTAGTACTCTTCTTCTACCGTGAGTTCCAGAAATCGGCCATAGGCACCAGGCTTGCACAGCTTTTACTCTCTRAGTTGGGCCTGATATTTGTTTGCATCTCCACTACAATGGCCCCACTTAKACACTTCCTAGTTCTGCATGGACTCCGCACACGTCTGAAGGGCTTTCTCACTCTGGATAAAAGCCTGGGTGGYTCATCACTTTCATGTTTATACTTRCATTCGATGTTTAGTCAATCCACCCTAGCAAGGGCGAGATGACAGCTCCCTGCCCCATTTACACAATGGCCCATGTAGATTTTTGACATGTTTCCCTTACAACTCACTAAAACATTGTGGAGTTCTTTCAGGATGCAAGAAACATCTTTAAAACTGACACAGTAAAATAGGACTAGATAACAGTAAGGACCCCGAGCCCACAGGTGCCTATTTTGAATAAAAAGCCAAAGAAAGTAAGAATTGTACAGTAGGGTGGGAGTTTAGTTCACAGCAAAGCTCTACTAAAAGCCCATTCAAGCGTCTACTGCTCAAAGACCTTCGAGCATTTTAGAAACTATAAGAGGAGAAACAAAATACAAAACAAAAAATCCTGGATAAGTAGGTCTGATAAGTTCCTGTGGTTGCCCCGCCCCCAGTTTCTCATGGTTTTCTCCCGGAATCCCTTGGTTGGTAGGATAAAGAGACCGCTGAGCCTACACATCCCAGACCTGAAGGTTAGTTTTGCTTATCAACCTGACAGGATTTAGAGCCACCCAGGAGACAAATCTCTGGGCATGTCTGTGAGGGAGAGTCTACATCCAGTTAACTGAGGGGGAAGGCTGACCCTGCCTGTGGATGTCATCTTTCTGTGGAATTATGAACTGAGCACAAGGAGAGAGTGAGCTGAGCACCAGCGTCCATCTCTCTTCTGCTTCTGGACTTCCAATGCAGCATGAGCGGCTGGCCAGGCGTTCCCGCTGCCGTGATTTTCCCACCACAATGAACTGTGCTGTGAACAGTGAGCCACAACAACCGGCCCTTGCTCAAATCGATTTGTGAGTATTTTGTCACAGCTGCAAAGGTGACAGACAYGCCAGATTAACAGCAATTCTAGCACCAGGTGCGAATCGTTCCTCGGTGGCTCCTCCAAGGAATTTAGAGTCACTATTCCTTCCTGACTTCACTCAAATCAGAGTAAGAAGGCACCAGTAGTCCCTTTTCTATACAAATGGCCATCATGGGCGATGGAGTCCAGGAAGGGTTACAGGCTACAAAGTACTGTTTCACTAAGACAACACAGAATGTTGTCATTCAAAAAACCCTTCTCTGGTGCAATTACAATGTAACATTTAACAAACACAGTGTGGGTCAGCAAGGATTCCCAGGAGAGGAGTAGGAGTCTGGATGCACTCTGCAAACCATTGCATAAYGACAGGCATCATGTGCACCTACACACACAGGTAGACTTTTCAAGCTCCTTTCTGAAATAATAAAGAGTCTCTCTGCCTCCAAAGATAACTCATAATTTATCCTAGATTTCAATCTTCTCTACTACAAAAGGCACAGGAAGTCACATGGAAACAATGAATAGAAGTGTAGGTTTGTGTGTGTGTGTGTGTGTGTGTGTGTGTGTGTGTGTGTGTTTAAATCAAGCCAGAACAGAAAACTTTCAGTAGTTTATGGTAAAACTACATGTTTGAGCAAAGAGAGGGAAAGATACCTATGCTTTTAACTCCTTACATTTTACCCTCTCTCATTCAGAACACTGCCCTGCTCACAATTATGAAACAAATCTCAATGCTCAGAAAAAGTTAATGTGCACATGCTTCAAAGATATAATTCCCCAGATTACTTTACACATTCTTCAAAGGTGGATACTCTTTAATTTTTTTCATTATCTGTATGCATGTTTGTCTTCATGCATTATGTGTAGCAATGCATGCAGTATCCACAGAGGCCAGAGGGGGCGTCAGAATCCCTGGAACTCATGTTACAGGGGTTGTGGGTGCTAGGAACTGAACCCAAGTCTTCTTCAAGGACAGTAAGTGCTCTGAACTGCTGAACCAGCTCTCCTCTCCCAGGGGGCTGTCCTTCTATTATTGTATGGCCAAAATGAGTCACAATAAAGTTTTGGAATATTAAAGATAATAAGTGAGAGATTTTTAAAAAAAANGCCAGATTAACAGCAATTCTAGCACCAGGTGCGAATCGTTCCTCGGTGGCTCCTCCAAGGAATTTAGAGTCACTATTCCTTCCTGACTTCACTCAAATCAGAGTAAGAAGGCACCAGTAGTCCCTTTTCTATACAAATGGCCATCATGGGCGATGGAGTCCAGGAAGGGTTACAGGCTACAAAGTACTGTTTCACTAAGACAACACAGAATGTTGTCATTCAAAAAACCCTTCTCTGGTGCAATTACAATGTAACATTTAACAAACACAGTGTGGGTCAGCAAGGATTCCCAGGAGAGGAGTAGGAGTCTGGATGCACTCTGCAAACCATTGCATAAYGACAGGCATCATGTGCACCTACACACACAGGTAGACTTTTCAAGCTCCTTTCTGAAATAATAAAGAGTCTCTCTGCCTCCAAAGATAACTCATAATTTATCCTAGATTTCAATCTTCTCTACTACAAAAGGCACAGGAAGTCACATGGAAACAATGAATAGAAGTGTAGGTTTGTGTGTGTGTGTGTGTGTGTGTGTGTGTGTGTGTGTGTGTTTAAATCAAGCCAGAACAGAAAACTTTCAGTAGTTTATGGTAAAACTACATGTTTGAGCAAAGAGAGGGAAAGATACCTATGCTTTTAACTCCTTACATTTTACCCTCTCTCATTCAGAACACTGCCCTGCTCACAATTATGAAACAAATCTCAATGCTCAGAAAAAGTTAATGTGCACATGCTTCAAAGATATAATTCCCCAGATTACTTTACACATTCTTCAAAGGTGGATACTCTTTAATTTTTTTCATTATCTGTATGCATGTTTGTCTTCATGCATTATGTGTAGCAATGCATGCAGTATCCACAGAGGCCAGAGGGGGCGTCAGAATCCCTGGAACTCATGTTACAGGGGTTGTGGGTGCTAGGAACTGAACCCAAGTCTTCTTCAAGGACAGTAAGTGCTCTGAACTGCTGAACCAGCTCTCCTCTCCCAGGGGGCTGTCCTTCTATTATTGTATGGCCAAAATGAGTCACAATAAAGTTTTGGAATATTAAAGATAATAAGTGAGAGATTTTTAAAAAAAAATACTAAAAATGTCTGGGAGTCAAAACAGAAGTATGTTTATTTTTCTATATAATGCATTATATTGAACTAGTCAGCCTATGAAATAGACACACAGAGAAAAAAGCAGCATTAGACCTTGATCTACAGCATAGCCTTATACCTTCCACCCCTCCTCCACACTAAAGTGGGTTCTTACTAGCACACCCAGCCCTAAGAACTTCTACTATACTATTAACAAATTAAAGGCAGGTGGTTTTGGACCCACAGCCTGTGAAATGCTCATAGGCACAATTATGCGGTGCTGGGGATTAAACCCAGGGCTTCCTGTGTACTAGGCCAGCAATCTAACAACTGAAGACATCCCCAGACTTGCCTTTTCTCTTTAAACATAGGGATAATACTTATCTTTACTACCCAAGGGAGGTTATAAAAACCATTAAGAGTTGGATTTAAAAGTTTTTCAGAACTAAACTGGAAAGTTCTACATAAATAAAGATATATTACTAATATATGGAAATTCAGTTAAAAAGTATCTCATTTCTTCTTCCACCCTATCCTGTTCTCCAAAAGTAAAGTCCACAATATACAGTGAGAACAAACAGGAAACGCTGATCTTGGGAGCCTGGAGACTCTGGCTTAGATCTGCCACTCCCAAGCTCCCTGACCTGGTTTCCTTCACCTGAGTTTCACCTGGAGCAAATATTGCCGGTCTTACCAAATGAATGAAAGCACCAGGCATAAAAAAAAATTCTATAAATTTAGGCAGGAGATATCTGTAAGAGATTAATGAGTTAGTCTTGCCCAATAAGAAATCTGAACTTCGGTACTAAGCAGACAACCTCTGTCCAACATGTATGAGGTTCTGACCCCAGGAACAAACAAACAGTAAACAATTTAGATTTTAAGGGCATATAGCCGGATGCTGGTGAATGAATAAAGAAAGATTCCTCTTAAACACAGTAAGGAAGAAGCCAAAGAAGACTTGGTGAGCAGCCTCCACAGCTTGTGCCCAGAAGAGCTAGGTTGGGGCATTATTACTTACCGGTGAACACGCAGGCTTTTCAAGTTGGAATTCTGGGCACATAGCTATGGATTAGAACCCTTCTGAGTCTACTAAAACTTGTAGATTAAAACATCAGATCTTATTTTCCCCATTCCTGGTTAAGACCAAGGCACACAAACCCCAATTCTAAATGTGGGTGTCTAGCATTCTAGAATAAACAGCAGCCCATGAAGAAAGCAACAGAAGGGGCAAGAAGAAAAGTAACAAAGGAAGGCAGACTGGACACTTAGTAATTAAATGGAAGAGAAAACAGGCTGTGTCCGAGGTCAGCTTGAGGCTGAGTTCCTATCAGGAGACTACTGGAGGCCAAAGACTACATCTGGATAAGGCTTTAAATATGAGGCCAGTCTTTGGAAAAACACTTGACAAAGATTATCAAAACACACATCTTTTCCTTTTCTTTCTTTCTCTTTCTCTTTCTTTTCTTGTCTTTATTTTTCCTACACTTACCAGTCCTGCAAACTTCGTCTCCCCCCCCCACTCTGTGTGTGAGTGTGTGTGTGTGTGTGTGTGTGTGTGTGTGTGTGTGTGCTCAATCAAGCACACTGGACATGCATATGTGTATATGTGTGTCATGCATGCATAATGTATGTGTGTTTACACGTGTGGGGCACACATGCTCACATGAATGTGGAGGCCCAAGGTTGACATGGAAGTCTTCCTTGATTGTTATTCACAGTGTTCACTGAGGCAGGGTCTCTGATTTGAGCCCGGAGCTCTACAGCTAACCCTTCCAGGCAGCTTGTCCCAGGGATCCCATGCTGCTTCTGAGTGATAATGGAATAGCAGCACTTCTGTGGCTTCCGGGATTCAACTCCCCAGCCCTCACCTGCAGACTCTTATCATCCTGCCCTCTCACCTGTACTGAGCATGAAGTTGGGCTGAACACACATTGCATGGTGTATTCTTGTATACCTAAACTTGTTAACATTCTTCCTTTATAGCTAAGAAAACACACAGACAACTAGGGTAGCTGGTATACAGCTATCGTGTCTGAATCCTTCCAGAACTCTCCCGGATAAGATGATCGTCTTTTAGTTTTATCTATCTATCTATCTATCTATCTATCTATCTATCTATCTATCTATCTACCTATCTATCTATCTAATCATTTTTCCTTTTTGGTTGTATTGGGTATTGAACCCGGGGCCTTGTGCATGCTAGGCAAACTACCACTGAGCTATATTCCCAGCCCTAGCAGATGTCCATCTTATCATCAGCCCGCCTGAGTATTTTGTAGAACCTCTTCCACCCATGTCCTGAAATCATGACAGAATATGGTTCCCATTTCCTGGGCTCAGATGAAATCTTGGCCCACACAGTGAGCCTCAAGCACATCAACAGTGACATGAACTACTTAAGAGCATCATTATCCATATTCGATATAAAATACTTACTTCTCCCCCACATTAAACTGAGAGCCCGATTCTGTGAAATGATCATTTTTAATTGCTCTCACATAATGCATATTCTTATTAAAGCAAATGTCTTAATGTTAGCACTGGTGATTTGTCTAGAGCCTCAGCATCTACTGTCTCTACAACTAGAAATATGACTGATTCACACTGTGGTTCTGTGTCATGAGAAACACTGTTCTAGCTACGGACTCTCAGACTCACCACGCAGCCTCTAGTTAGCACACTTGCTTTGCAATAAGAACAGCTCTTCTAACTCTGTCTCCTGCTTTGGACACTTTTTCAGCTGAGGTGAGGTTGGAGGGAAGGCACCATGACAGTCATCTCCAGCCACTTAACCATCTGACAGTATTCTTATAAGGGCTTATCTATCTATCTATCTATCTATCTATCTATCTATCTATCTATCTATATTTTGCCACTGTTGGGGTGGTGTGGTGTGTGTCTGTGTCTGTGTATGTGTATATGTGATGTATGCATATATGTGTGCGTGAAAAGAGAAACCAGAGGTCAACCTTGGGTATTATGCCTCAGGATCCATTCATCTTGTTTTGGCGTTTTGTTGTTGTTATTTTGTTTGGGAATAAAGGTGTGTGCCACCACCGCCCAGCCTTGTTTTGGTTTTTTTGAGACAAAGTGTCTCATTGGGACAGTGGGCTCCCCATCAGGCTAGGCTGTCAGGCCAGTGAGCCCCAAGAATCTACCCATCTCTGCCTCCCCAGCTCGAAGGCAGGGATGCAAGCATGCACCATCAGGCCTCACTTTTCACGTGGATTTGGAGAACTGAACTTCAGGACTTGTACTTATTAAACAACAACTGCCTGATGGACTAAACTATCTCCCCAAACAGAGCCCAAGACCTTGCACACATGCTAGGTAAACTCTAGCATAAGCTACAACCTCAGCTAACACTAAATCCAGAAAAACATACTGCTCAAAAGTCATGTGATCCATCTTCTAAGATCTGCATTTGACAGACTTTAGAGAATTACGGGCATTAAAGCAGAGTGACAAATGAGATCTGATGTCCTCTTCCGACCAAGGTCAGCTACAAAGTACACTCTAACCTTGGCAAAGTCAGACAAACAGGAGCTCTGGGGTGGAGGGGGAGGGGTGAGAGAAAGACAGAGATAGAGAGGCAGACAGACACMGACACGGGAACACAGAGAGAGACAGAGATGGAGAGACACAGAGAGAGACTGAGATGGAGAGACATAAAAATAGAGACAGAGACACAGAGAGACAGAAAAACAAAGAGGCAGAGATAGAGAGACAGACAGAGACACAGAAGACAGAGACAAAGAGATTAAGATAGAAAGACACAGACACAGAGACACAGACAAAGAGAGACAGAGACAGAAAGACAGAGATAGAAAGACAGATATAGAGAGGCAGAGAGACACAGACACAGAGACACAGAGAGAGACTGAGATGGAGATACACAAAAATAGAGATAGAGACACAGAGAGACAGAAAAATAAAGACAGAGATAAACAGACACAGAGACACGGAAGACAGAGACAAAGAGATTAAGATGGAGAGATACAGACAGAGAGACAGAGATGGAGAGACACAGAAAGACAGAGATGGAGAGACACAGAGAGAGACTGAAATGGAAAGACACAGATACAGAGACACACAGACACAGAGAGAGGGGCTGCAAATACTGCCTTTCTTAAATACCCCTTTAATTTTCAGGCTGGAAAGTTCAGGAATGCCTGTTTGACCTCAGCCACCTTCCTTCTGCTGCCTCTAACCGCTCTATGCAGTCCCTGTGGAGACAAGCCTCCGACAGTTCTGGCCTTGCCAGGATAAATTTTGGCTCCTGTCCTCCAGCAAGGCCACGAGTCCTCTGAAGGTCAAAATAAATACAGATTATTTCCAACACGAAAGGAAGTAGGTTCTCTGGAACGAGGGCCCTAGATCAGCCAAGAGGATGGTCCTGATAACCAGGGGGATATGAGCTGTGCAGTGCTTAGATCTCTCTCGGACCTTTGCTGTAAACACACACACACCGGTGGCCGCAATGAGTTGTCCCTCACGAAGCTTTAAGCTGTGGCATGAAAACTCATATTTCTAGCTCTGTCATGCAGCACAGTCACAGAAAAGGCCTGACACATTTCTGTTCTTCTCTTTTCRTATTTGAGTGAATACATTCCCACAAATCCTTATTGTAGCAAATGACTTCCTTGTGCTGGGGGTTCCAAAAGGGGAAGATAAGAATCATAGCAGAGAAAGATCTTTTTGATGTCTACCTCTCATGAAGGGCTACAATCCCTTTTATTTCCAAACACTAAGGCATGCGGCTGCTGGCAATCTGCAGGCCTGGATTACAAACATAATATTCTCTTTCTCTGGCACGCTAAAACAAAAGGAAATCTCAACGGTAATTTTTTGGGTTTTTTTTTTGTTTGTTTGTTTGTTTTTCAGATAGGAAAATGAATACCAGAGAAATGAAAGACTGCCTCAAACTTGCAGCAATCCTCCTGCCTCTTCCTCTCCATTTGCCAGGACGCCCAGTTCCTCCTTTTTCACATGTGTCTGAGTGTGCATGCACATGTATGAATATGAATGTGGATGTGGATGCCAGAGGCTGGTGTCAGCTGTCTTCCCCAGAGGCTCTCACCTTATACATTGAGGCAGGGCCTTTGTCTTGAACCCAGAGCTCTCTGATTCAACTAGTGGAGCTAGCCTCTTGCTCCGAGGGCCCTGCCTCTGCCTCCCAAGCCCTGGGCCACCACACCCACCTGGCATCGCCCGAGGTGCTAGAGATCTGAACTGTGGTCCTCCCATCTGCACAGCACGTGCTTTCCCACAGAGCCTTATCCTCAGCCKCTCTCTTTTATCTTTCACTACTGCATGTGTGTGCACATCWGCAGGTGGCAATCAGGGAACACTGTGGCCCCTCTTATACCTTCATGTGGCATCTGGGGCCACTCRAGTAGCCAGGCTTGCACAAAGGTTGGCTGGCCTCTTTACCTTCTGAGCCATCTTTCCAGCCCCTCTCAGTCCCTTTTGCTCTGCACATGCCTCCTTTCTGGTTTCATTCCATATAGCCATGGCTGGAAGTTAGTATTTCGGATTTCCCTCAGACCTGCCATACCTCATCCCCAGGGCCTCTAGGCTACTCCAAGAGGCGTGGGCCAATTGAGCATGTTCCATGGGTCTACACTGATGCATACTGCGTTTCTTAACAGAGGTGGCCAAAATATGTGTTTGGGGAAACAGAACAAAAATGAGGTCAAAGCGATAAGCAGGGTATAATTATGTGCACTAGTGGGACGTTTACTGCATGTGCTTTCTACAAGGCTAACGTAAACACTGGCCCGATTATGTCTTTCACTTGTGTGTAAGYGCCACCTCCCTGTGTGTTTGGCCGAACAGCTGTTAACTATATTGAACTGGTGCGCTCCACCCATCTCTCACGACACTTGGGATTGAACCTGGGACTTCGCATGTGCTAGGCAAGTGCTGAGTCGTGCCCACTGCCCTTTGACGTGTCTGTCTGAACATCATGTAGCCTATCAGTGACTAAAGGCCTCAGCTCTGGGCAGTTGCTTGCATTTTGTCCCTTAGATTTTCTTAGCTTTCTTTTTAAAACACATCTGGTGGCTTATCGTATAATTAGAAATTTCTTTACTAAAATTACATGCTTTATAGACACAGGCCTCTTGACATGGAGGAGTGCTGATTCCAAAGGGCTGTGATCCTCTGCTGAGATCTGATCTCCACTCAGAGAGGACATTAGGAGTGAGCATCCTCCAGACACACAGCCACTGAACTGCACACCAGAATGACAGGGAATCTCCCTACTGTCATAGCAGGGTGTCCCTGTTGATACCAAGGTCTGTCAGCATAGCCACAGTCCCAGACTCCAGGGTAATGGGTCACACCTCTGGGTCTGATGACAAGACTGACCGCTTTGACACTATCTCGTCTTCATCTCCAGGGCTACTTTCTATATCTTTCTCAGCTTATTTTCTGTGATTTCATTATTCCTAAAGTCCCTGAGAGAACGGAYTGGCCATGAACAGTRAGAGGAAAATCACTATATGGTCAATCAGAGAACCAKAATCTTTCTGTCATTGGTTTGGGTTTGGTAAATGTGTCTGCATGTCTGTGTCATGGCCTTGCAGTGCAGTGACAAATGGCCTTGAACTTGGTGTCCTTCTGTCCAGTCTCCCAAGTACTAGGGAGAGCTAGCCCAGGCGTTGGAATCTTGACTTGCCGCCTTATGAAGGTCATGACCTTTCTGAGTCTGAGTGACTTTCAGATACCAGTATATAGAAGTGATGTCACATGTGATGTAATATCGTGMATGTGTAAGCGACTTCACAGGTGCTTAGTCTACAGAGAGCAATCAATCACCACGCTCAATTCATTCATTTTGGAAAGCATGATCACTTTCAGAGCCACTGTGTATCACCGTAATATGCCGTATGATAATTATCATAATATGATAATTGCCTATAGTAATTTGCATAACTGTAAACATACCACCTGATCACAGCAGAACTCAGCTGCAAAGCTGTTGTAGTGTCACAGGCATAGGACTTAACTCCCATCGTATTAGGATAAACACTGGAAAGAGACCTAAATGCCTATCACTGACGGAACAGCTATAACCTGCAATACGTGTGCCGTGTCCCCAGTGGTTGCTATGTGTACAATGTGTCTCACTGGTGGGGATTTAATCATAGAAAACCATGTTATGAATAGTTTGTGGCTACGATGTCTGTGATTCCAGCACTC
>BDUI01001291.1:35132-45282 GCA_002335545.1 Apodemus speciosus
CAGCAGCAGCAGCAGCAGCAGCAGCAGCAATACCAAGCTCTTGTGTTCTTCTACCACCTCTACCCTGGCTTCTCATCCAGCCCCATTGGTCTCTTGATCTGACTTTCAAAGCTGCCCATAACGCAGAGCCTATCTCTGTCCTCACACACAGGGCCACACCCACACCTTCACTTTCCTCAACTCATTCGACCTTGGGATTGAACCTGTGGTCTTGCCATTTGTGTTAAGCTTTGTACATGCTGGCCCTCCATTCTGGTCCCTGTTTCTCCTCTTTGAGCCCATTTCCCAAACCTCTTGTCACCCTAAAAGATAAAGGTCATGCAAAAGTAACCAGATCACCATCAATGCCCCTGACTTAAAAGCCCATGTCCCATAGATTGCAGGTAAAGTCATACTTTTGTGCTTTATACACAAAGGTTTAGTCATGTTTGTAAGATCYTCAAAAGATGCCCGGGAAGAGTAAAACTGTGTTCAAACTTAGACACATTCTGACTTTAGTGTCAGAGTCTCTCCATTCCCAATGGTTTCTTGTGTCTTTCTAGCCCACCTCAATTAAACCTTATAACTTAATAAAATGTTCATTATTCAATGGCATATTGCAAACTTGGGCAACAGGGTACATAACAGAAATATTACCTGTACCAGCTGTTTTTGTGTTTAAGTTGGTACAAGCTAGAGACATCAAAGAGGAATGAGCCTCAGCTGAGGAAATGGCCTCTGTGACATTCAGCTGCAAAATATTTTCCCAATTAGTGATCAATGCGGAGGCTCCAGGCCATGGTGGCTGCTGTTATCCCTGAGTTGATGGTCCTGTGTTCTATAAGAAAGCTGAGCAAGCCATGAGGAGCCAATCAGTAAGCAGCAACCTTCTGTGGCCTCTGCATCAGCTCCTGTGTCCAGATTCCTGCTGTGTGTGAGTTCCAGTCTTGACCTCCTTTGGCAATGAACAGTAATGTGGAACTGTACACTGAATCAACCCTCCTCCCCCAACTTGCTTTTTACTTGCAGCAGTAAAAAAAAAAAAAAACAAAACCCTAAGGACCCTGCTTCATGTTACAACAAAATACGTCTGTGAGGTGGCAGTGAGCCTCCATGACAGGGAGTGACTCAGGTTAAGGTGAGTTTCTATGGGTCTGTTACTCAGTTTGCTGTTCTGTGATGTGACTGTGAGGAAGTCCAGATCATCCTGTATACACGCCATGGAGGTTAGTGTGAGCCACTGTACATGTAGTTTCTAGTTATTTAACCTCCACTATGTAAATAGACCCATGTCAATATTTGCTATGCAAATAACATAAGCCTTCATTGGTCAATGTTGGTCCTAGGGAAGGCTGGCTCCAGTTAACTGGGTGCTGCAGTTATCTGGCTACAGCACTCCAGGGCTACATTCTAGATTTCTGGACCAAGCTTTTGAAAGTCCCCCATTGAGGACCTGATCCATTTCTCTGGTCTCTTCATGATGGTCTGATGAAGGACAGCATTCTACCACCTTCTCCACAAACAGACTATGGGTTCTCAGTCTCCAGATCTGTTTCTAGCTATGTGGGATTGCCCAGACCTCTCTCACTAGCCTCCTCTAGTTTTGAATGATTCCCACAGTGAGTTTAGAATTGGGTATCTCAAGAACCCCCAAGCACAGTTGCCATCCGATATCAAGAAAAATGGAGGAAGCGGGTGAAGACTGGATGTGCTGGAGGCCGGCTGTACAGTCGGAGCACTGCTATTGACCACACAGTTTTGCATTCTCCTTTTCTTCCATTTATCAATCCTCTTGAAGACCTGAGCCCTGCTCACTACCCTCTTCATTGCACCCACGGTAACTAGCATTGTAGGGATTCAGTAAACGTCTATTGATTAAATGGAAGTTCCAGAGATGTCTCCAAATCCCACTGTTACTGTAATTGAATTTCTGAATATCAGGCTACCTAGTCTGTAAAGCATCCTGGGATTCTCCACCATCCATCTCTCCATGGGAGTGTCTAAATTACAAATGCTTGCTACTGCATGCAGCTTTCACGTGAGTCCTGAGGACTGAACTCGGGTCCTCGGGTATGTACAGCAAGCATTTTACCCACCAAACCATTCCCTGGGTTTGTTTGTGCTCTGGATACAGCCAGGCACTTGGCTTCATTCAAATAATTACCTGTTGTTTTGGCTGCACATGGTGCTGATGCGGGATTAGCAGGGTGTCTTTGATAGCCATTGAGCCTTTCCTATTTCCTGCGTGGACTTGGCTTGTGGGACTAAGGTCCTGGAAACTCAATAGCCATCAAAGCTGCCAAAGCTAGTGGCTTTGGGGTTCTTGTCTCATGACTGTGAAGGCTAAACTCAAGGGCCACGGAAGGTGAGCTTTAGAAAGAGACATTATATTATAGGGGATTTAAGAGAAAGCCAGCAAGCTGAGCTCCTGTAAGGCAGAAGGAATCTCTGGGAATGGGACATGGGGTTACCAAGGCTTTCCTGGATGAGGGAGGAGTGGGAAGGTTGAGCTGGCTGGTTCACATTCCAGTCCTGGTGTCCAGGTGCCTCACAGTTTCATTTATATCACAGGAAAGCGGTTCCCCTTTAAGGAAAAGAGATTAAACAAAATAAAAACCAGACATGCCCTTGCTGGCATCAGGGCTCCTAGGCATGGTAGAATCAGAGATATTTTGGTTTACAAATGCCTAGCATCTTGACCTTTGGCAAAGACAAGGCTGTAAAGGAGCACAAGGACATTCCCGGCTTTTAGCTTTTGGAGATCTTTTTACCCTACAGTTGCCTAACCAATCTCTATCTCTCTTCTCTTCAGTACCAGCCAAGATTTCACCTTGGGACTCATATAACTGTCCCTTGGGAGAGAGCATGTGTATATGAATGTCTCCAGGCTCCCCGTCTCTGCAAGCTAAAATTGGGTTTTGAAAATAAAAATACTTTGAGGTCTTTAAAGCTCAAGGAGCCGCCAGCTGACACAATGGCATTGTATTAATTTTCTGTTTAGTAAAGCATATTGGAACCTCCACACGGGCTGTGTGTGCYTATTTGGGGAGGGCAGAAACACAAGGCAGTGTTTCACTTTAAGCAGGAGGCAGCACTAGATAAAAGGAGTCTAATTGAAGTGCACAATATGCTTACCCATGTAACTGCTGATAAAACAGTGCTGCCATTCCTCCCCCCTTTGCTCAATACAAAAGATAAAATCAGAGCCACTAAGTCAGATCGCAGTGAACAGTATCCTTTAGTGTAGGTCTATGGCCCTCTGTGTTTTGTAAGGGATCAAGGCTTGAAAGCATAGCTTTGCAGAGCATGTTGCTACTGGGGCTGACTGTGGGCTCACAGGAGGCAAGAGAAGCTTAAGTATGACTCTTTGCAAGAAGCGGTAAGCCTGCCTAATTTGCACAAAGGCTGATATCCAAAGCCGTTCCCAGATTACTTGTTATACCTCTGGGTAACCTTTTAATTTGGGTGAAAGGGTGCATATAATTTCTTCTTATTACAACCGGTTAAACAGATAATGGCTAGGCTATTGTGAGGGTTAATTATCAACTTGAGTGGTTTGGGAATCTCTAGGGAGACACACTTTTGGATGTGTCTGTGATAGTGTTTCCAGAGAGGTTTAACCAAGGGGAGAAGATGAACGCTTGGTATGGGTGACACCATTCCATAGGCTGGGGTCCACTCTGGCGAGAGGGAGAAAGTGAGCTAAGTACCAGCATTTGTCTCTCTCTGTCACCTTGCAGTGGACGTAGCATGGCTCGCTGATGATGGCTCCTCCCTCCATGCTTTCTCCATCATGATAGAGAAATTCTCAAACTGTGAGCCAAAGAAATCCTGTTTACATATGTTTCTTATCATGGTATGATATTTGGTCACAACAGTGAGAAAAGTAAGTAATAGTCACACATGCTCATCCTATTTATGTTAGACTCCAGTCAGTTGGTTGAAAACCTGGCACATTCCTGTTGGGTTGTTGTTGTTGTTGTTGTTTTCAGACAGGGTCTCATGTTGTCCAACGTGGCTTCAAGTTCACTATCCAAGGGTGGCCTTGAACTTTTGATTTTTCCACCTCTACTTCTCCAGTGCTAAGATTACAAGCATTGCCACCAAGACTATGTCCACTAAAGTGTTAGGTTTCAAATCCAGGTCCTCATGCATGCTAGGTAAGCATTCTAACAACTGAGTACATTTCTAGCCACTAGGATGAATTCTTTTCATGGCCATGGTAGAATCAGAGATATTTTGGGCTTACAAACACCTAGCATCTCTGACCTTTGGCAAAGACAAATTTAGTTTAAAACAGGACGTAACCAAAGAGGCCCTCAGTGCTTGGTGTACATCCGGAATGGTTAATTTTAATGGGTCAGCTTGAGTGGCCTGAGGGGCACCTGGGAGTTCCATAGAGTACACTCCCTGAGTGTGTCTTGTGAGGGTATTTCCACTGAGGACTGACGATCTAATCTGAGTGTGAGCAGTACCATCCCATGTGCTGGGTGCCTGGAAGGAATACAAGGAGCAAGAGGAGAAAACCATGGGTAAAGCAGATGATGCATGCTATGGTGCGCAAGCAAGTGAGCAAGGGCACACACACACACACACACACACACACACACACACCTATATACACAAGAGAGTAAATAAATAAATGAATGTAAAAAAATTATAAGGGAGATAGGTCACAAACAAAGCATTTCCCATCCCACTTCCCAAGTGCTGTGATTTGAGCTGCTTTCCTTGGCCATGTGCTCCCCTCTATGATGAGCTCACATCACATCTTTGAAACTGAGCAAATTAAATCTTTGCTCCCTTAAGTTTTTTATGTCAGGTATTTTATCACAGTAGGACAATGTCCTTTTAAATAAATTGCATTTATATACTTATCCACCATCTCCCCTCCCCCTTGTGTCTGTGTGTGCACTTGTGTCCCAGGCACTTGCACACACACACAAAGGGGAGGGGATATGGTGGATAAGGGTTAGGGTTAGGGGTTAGGGTTATGTGTGTATGTGCCTAGGTGCATGTGTGGTCAGAGAACAACTTAAGAAGTAGGAGTTAGGGTTAGGGTTAAGGTTAGGGTTAGGGTTAGGGTTAGGGTTAGGGTTAGGGTTAGGGTTAGGGTTATGTGTGCATGTGCCTGGGTGCATGTGTGGTCAGAAAACAACTTAAGAAGTAGCTTCTCTTCTACTCTGTGGGTCTAGAAATGCAACTCAAGTCAAGGCTGAGCAGCAAGTATGTGTATACTCTGATCCATTTCACTAGCACTATAAAAGCATTTGTTTTCTCTCACCAACATTATCTTTCCATTCTATAAATTCAGATGAAACCCAAAGGAAAAGACAGTAGTCCTGTCCTTCTAAAAGTTTTCTTTCATTTGTGTACACATGTGTATCTGAATGTGTGCGTGCACATGACTGCAGTGCTCACAAAGGCCAGAAGAGGGCAACAGATGCCCTGCAGCTGGAGATACAGGCAGTTGTATTGCACAATACTGTGGTTGCTGGTAACTGAACTCAGGTTGTCTGCAAGAGCAKAGTGTGCTCTTATTGAGTGAGCCATCTCTCCAGCCATACTCAACTCTTTTAAAGCCACCAGGAAAACTTGATCCCAGAGGACTAACCTTTGCTTGAAGTTCAGACAATCTCTTCTGCTTCATCTTATTTCAAGCCTCCTAGAGATAGTGGAAACCAAAATTGGTTTCATGTTTTCAAGAGAAGCAGGGGCCTTTAATGTACCCCAGAGCCTTGTTTTAAGTTGTTGATCAGTCACTCATATGGGAGGAAATTAATGTCTGGCTCACTGGCGGGCAGAAAATGTAAAACAGCAAATATCCCATGTTTTTTTTATGAGCATATATTGGAAACTGGTTGGCTGCTTTTGTGTTATTCTTTCCTGCACCTTACCCAAGAGGTCTGAGGGAAATTACTTTTCCCCCTCATTTACATTGACAAATTATAATTGTTTATATTTATATGATATAAAGCAGTGTTAAGAGTTTTTATACAAAATATTTTTATACAATGTGGAAAAATTAAATTATCAACACAAATATTTTAAAGTTTTAGTGATTAGACATTTGAAACTTACCAGCAGAGTTTAAATGTATAGGGCTGTGGAGATAGTAACATACTTGCCATGTAACCTGTGGGAGAACCTAATCTCAATCCCCAGAATTCACATATATACATGGAGGCAGAGACAGGCAAATTCTTGGGGTTCTGTGTTGGGTTGAATGCACATTGCTAATGGAAAGTAGCAGTATTGGGAGCTGTGGTCTTGTTGGAGGAAGGACTCTTTGTTACTGTGAGGGTGGGTTTTGAGGTCCTGTGTCAGGCTCTGCCCAGTGTGGAAGAGACCCTCCACCTGGCTACCTTCAGAAATGAGTCTCTTGCATGCCAGTGGTTCAAATTGTAGAACTCTCAGCTTCTTCTCCAGTACCATGTTTGTCTGCATGCTGCCTTGCTTCCTGCCATAATGATCATGGACTGAACCTCTAAAATTGTAAGCCAGCCCCAATTAAATGCTTTCCTTTATAAGAGCTGCTCTGGTCATGGTGTCTCTTGGCAGCAATGAAACCATAACTAAAACAAACTCTCTGGCCAACTAGCAGAGCTTAATTGGCAAACTCCAGGCCAGTGAGATAGTCTTAAACACACACACACACACACACACACACACACACACACACACACACCTCAGGTAGACAATGCCCAAAGAATGATAACCAAGGTTGACCTCTGCTCTCTATACTGTCTTCAGTATTTGCACACATACATGCACCTCACACACAATCAAACATACCCACCCTGCTTAACAGAGACAGATGTAAAAACAATAGCCTTGAAGTTGGTATGTAGCCAAAGCTAGGCTTAAATGCCTCATTGCCCTGCCTCTATAAGGACACACCCCACTATGTTCAGAGCAGTCTTATTCATAATAGCCAGAAGACTAGAAAGAACCCAGAGGAATGGATACAGAAAATGTGGTACATTTACACAATGGAGTACTACTCAGCTATTAAAAACAATGAATTCATGAAATTCTTAGGCAAATGGNTTATTCATAATAGCCAGAAGACTAGAAAGAACCCAGAGGAATGGATACAGAAAATGTGGTACATTTACACAATGGAGTACTACTCAGCTATTAAAAACAATGAATTCATGAAATTCTTAGGCAAATGGCTGGAACTAGAAAATATCATTCTGAATGAGGTAAACCAATCACAAAAGGACACATGTGGTATTCACTCACTGGTAAGTGGATATTAGCCCAGAAGCTTGGAATACCCAAGATTTAATTCACAGACCAAACAAAGCTCAAGAAGAAGGAACACCAAAATATGGATACTTTTGTCCTTCTTAGAAGGGGAAACAAAATACCCATGGGAGGAGATACAGAGACAAAGTGTGGAGCAGAGACTGCCCCACTGGGGATCCACCCCATATACAGTCACCAAACTCAGACACTATTGCAGATGCCAAAAAGTGCTTGCTGACAGGAGCCTGATATAGCTGTCTCCTGAGAGGCTTTGCCAGTACCTGACAAATACAGAGGTGGGTGCTCTCAGCCTACCATTGGACTGAGTACTAGGTCCCCAACGGAGGAGTGAGAGAAAGGACCCAAGGAGCTGAAGGAGTTTGCAGCCCCATAGGAGGAACAACAATATGAACCAACCTGTACCCCCAGAGCTCCCAGGGACTAAACTACCAACCAAAGAGTACACATGGAGGGACCCATGGCTCTAGCTGCATATCCTCAGCTGCAGAGGATGGCCTTTGTTGGGTATCAAAGGGAGAATAGGCCCTTGGTCCTRAGAAAGCTTGATGCCCAGTATAGGGGGATGCCAGGACAGGGAAGCAGGAGTGGGTGGGTTGGTGAGCAGGGGGAGGGGGAATGGGATATGGTGTCTTCAGAGGGGAAACCAGGAAAGGGGATAACATTTAAAATGTAAATAAAGAAAATGTCTAATGAAAACACAAAAAAAAAAAAAATAAAAAAAAACAGCAAAAGAAATGCTAGGAATATAGGCATGTGTATCATTCTTTGCTAAAAGAAAATATTAATTTTAGGAGTTGAAGAGATTGCTCAGTGGTTAAGAACACTTAATGCCTTTCCAGAGCTTGAGTTCTGTTCCCAGCTCATATTTTGGGTGGCTCATAACCACCTCACCGTTGGGCTCTGTGGGAGCTTGCATGCATGTGCAGATATACACATACAAAAATTCAAAGCAAATCTTTTTTTAAAAGGACAATATTAATTTCTAGAAATCTCTTAACATTCTAAATAACTCATTGCAATGTTGGTCATTTGATCTCTCTTGCTGCATTAAATCATCRTGTTAACAATCTAAACAAAAAACATTGTAGTGTTTGCAAGCTTCCTGATGAATTAGAACTTGGGGAAGAGACAAGGGACAGGAAGGTGCTTACGTTTATCCTTATACAAACATCCAGTTCTACTAAAAGCAAACTCTTAGAATTGCTGTGTGTGCCCATGTGTGTGCACATATGTGTGTATATGTGTGTGCATAAATGTGCACATGTGTGTGTACACATGCATGTGTGCACACATATAAAGAGTTGCCTAGAGCGCACTTATTTATGTCCCCTGAGCCAGCAGCTTTCAATGGCAGCCGTAATTTATAAGTGATAGCAAGTTGGTTTGTTTGGAAGCTCAGCAGGTGGCTTCTTGCCAAGCTCAATGAATAGTTCCTCTCTTTAGACTTCTCTTAGAGCAGGTTATAACTCTGTTCTAAACTGCCAATGGCAGGGACACCACTTAACATACTTTCCAATGAAATCTGTTTTATTTAGTTATCAAGGTAGTGCACGAAGAAAGTACAGGTGATTTCTACACACAGGAGAGCTCTGTTAATGCCAAATGACTTAGTTTATTGATAGCCGTGTGTGTGTGTGTGTGTGTGTGTGTGTGTGTGTGTGTGTGTGTGTGTGGTTGTCCTCAGAACAGGAATGTGACACCTGAGGAGCAGAGAAGTTGGGTGGAGCTTTGCAATTGTGAATTGAGTTTTCCAGGGAGAAAAAAATAGTCATAACTATCTGCTTATGTGCATGTGGAGGCTAGAACAACCTCAGATGACAATCCATTGATCCCATTCATCTGGTTCTTAAACTCCGAGGTAAGGTGTCTTGCTGGCCTGGACCTTCTCTATGCAGGTAAACTGTCTGTCTGGTGAAACCCAGGAATCCTCCAGTCTCCATCTCTCCACTACTGGAATTATAAGTGAGTGCTGCTAGGATATTTTAAAAAGTAGGTTCTGGGTATTGAATTCAGGTCATCGTGCATGCTAGGAAGGATCTTTACCAACTGAACCATCTTCCCAGCCCTGAATACCCATTTTCTTATTCATGTGTACATCATTTGCATGCTATTTGGCCAATGGTACCCAGTGCTTTGGATAGATAGATTTGTTATGACTCTGTGCRTAAATCAGAGGTAAGGATTCTGATACCTCACTATGGCTTTTGGAAAACATTATGGATTTAGGATATGTTACAAATGGCAAGAAAGAAAACATGAAAGATATTTAAGGTTGGTACAAAGCTATTACATCAGATGAAAGTTTTTTTATTAAATTATTTAATTTATTTACATTCTAAATGTTGCCCTGCTTCCTGGTCCTCTCCCTCCCAGAGTTCTTCACCCCATTCCCCACTCCCTTTGCTTCTGAAAGGGTGCTCCCCAACCCACACCCATCCCACCTCATCCCTGCCAGCATCTATCTTCCCTGGGACAACAATGTTCTACAGGATTAGGTTCATCCTCTCCCAGGGAGGCCAGACAAGGCAGTCCTCTGCTACATATGTGCCAGGGGCCACAGACCAGCCTGTGTAGATGCTCTTTGGTTGGCTGATTAGTTTCTGGGAACTCTGAGGGATCAGGGTTAGTTGATACTATTGTTCTTCCTATGGGGTCGCCATCCCCTTCTGCTCCTTCAGTCCTTCCTCTAGCTCTTCCATAGAGGTCCCCCTACCTCAGTCTAATGCTTGGCTGAAGGTATCTGCATATGTCTCAGTCAGCTGCTGGTAGAACCTCTCTGAGGATAGACATGTCTGCAAACACAATGTGACATCAGTAATAGTGTCAAGGTTTAGTGCCTACACATGAGATGGATCCCAAATTGGGCTGGTCACCAGGTGGCCTTTCCTTCATTCTC
>BDUI01001291.1:70866-87340 GCA_002335545.1 Apodemus speciosus
AGGTGGATTTCTGAGTTCGAGGCCAGCCTGGTCTACAGAGTGAGTTCCAGGACAGCCAGGGCTACACAGAGAAACCCTGTCTCAAAAAACAAATCAAAAACAAAAACAAAAGCAAAGTTCAACGCCAGACAGAACTAGTCCCATTACCAGGGAGAAAAATTTGTCCCATTAATAAGACTTATATATGGACTATGGGATGGCGGACACTAAGAAATAATCTGGGCAGCAATGAAAAGTAAGGTCATTCCAAAGAAGTAGATTGAGAAAATAAATTAGGAAACATGGTAACAAGAACTGTAAGAGACTCGAGCAGAAATTGTACCCTGTTTTGTCACCCTTGAGTGATATGAGAGTCTATTTCCTCATATCACATTCATTTACTTGTTTATTAATTCTTTTTTTATATTTGTGTGTGTGTGATGTTTCAGAGTATCTTACCATAGAAACAGAGATGAAACGACAGCAGTACATTTCTATTCATTTTTCTGATTACATTAATCTTCCCTGTGTTTGAGCGCGCGCGTGTGTGTGTGTGTGTGTGTGTGTGTGTGTGTGTTTATCTATGTGTATTCCCTTCTTTTCTGTTGCTGTGATAAAATATCCCAACAGAAAAACAAACTAGGACAGAAAGGATTTCTTTAGATTTATATTTCCAGAGGGAAAGAGTCTGTCCTGGCCCGGAAGACATGATAACAGTCAAGGGGATGGTGGGAGGAGCAGCATGGTGCCTGGCCACACTGCATCCACACAGAAAGCAGACAGGAAGGAGAAATGAGAAGAGGGCGGGGCTATAAAGCCTCCAGGCCCGACCCCCAGTGACGTACTTCCTCCGGCAAAGTTCCACACTAAAGGTTCTATAACCTTCCCAAAGAGGATCACCTGTTAGGGAACTCCTATTCAAACGTGTGAGCCAATGGGAGACAACTTCACAGTAAGACCACAACAGTCTCTGTGTGAATGTGTTGTATGCATACCCAGCACTTATATGGAGGTCAGTGGACAACCTCAGGTATTACTACTGTTTGTTTTCCACTTTGTTTGTTACAGGACTTCTTGTTTATCATTAGCTTACAGATACTTCCTGTCTATGTTACCCATCTAGGATCTCTGGGATTACAAACATGGGCTATGTACTACTACATCTGGCTTTACATGGGTTCTGGGGATTTGAACTCAGGTCATCATACTTGTATGACAAGCACCTTACACACCCCAGCTCACATTGGTCAGTTTCTTTCATCTTGTTCTTGTTCTTTTGTTCTTGTTCTTGTTCTTGTTTTCCTCCTAATCCTTATCCTCCTTTTTCTCCTCCTCCTCCTCCTCCTCCTTTTTCTCCTCCTCTTCCTCCAATATATCTGATTTCCATATGTACTCTGGTTAGAACAAGGATGACCTTAGTTTTTGGGTGAATGAATCTTTAAATAGCCTTCTATGATACATAGATTTAAGACAGAATGGAGTTCCTGTTGTCTAGGCCTAGAAGGGCCTTGGGTGCTGACAAACCTTGTACCACACCTCAGTTCATTCATCCTGAATTGGCATCCAGTGAATTCATGGAACTCCAAAGCAAGCCCTTGCAATGTGAAGATTTTCTTCACCCCGGATTCTGCTCTCTTATTTTCTTTTGAAAGTATGAGTCTAACCATATAAAATTAATGGGAAGAAGTCTTTTCTATGAACTAGTTAATCCCTCCTCTCTCTCCTCTCTGGTGTGTGTGTGTGTGTGTGTGTGTGTGTGTGTGTGTGTGTGTGTGCATGCATGTACACAAATGAGTGCATGTGTATATAATATGTCTAGGTGAGCAGTAATCAAGAAGGTAGAAATTGTCATGTATCATTAGTTTGTCCTTTGTTGAAAACTTTGCCAGCAACTGTGGGGTCCATGTGTTGGGGAGAGTGAGCTAAGGAAATGCCAATGACTAGGAGGAAAGCATACTGGTTTCTCATTGCTCCTACTTATGCCTGGCAGAAGCAACTTCAGGGAGAAGTTTATGTTGACTTAACAGGGTAAGGAACCCAGTTCATCCCAGGTAGGAAGTCATGTCACCTTGGGTGGCATAGACAGGGTTGTCAGAACTTACAGCACAGCTCCTAATATGTCACCAGATAGGAGGTAGAGGGCACAGGCAGAAGTGTGGGTGGGGCTAAAGTATTGAAGGCGTTCTTTAATGGAGAGCTGGATCCTACCTCCCAAAGAGTCTATACTCTTCCTAAACATCAGCACCACTAACTGAAGACATTCAAACCACTAACTGAAGTATTCAAACAGTAACCCACTGTAGGTGGGGCAACACTTCACATCCAAACAGGAATGGCAGGTGAGCTAGCATGAGGAGCTGTGATCCTTACCTCATAAGAAGAACCTTTGCAACTCTGGAGACTCCATTGTGAAAGGAGACGATTTACTTGACCACTTTGTGTCAGCTCAGAAGGATGGGCATTGACTCAGTGCAGTGGCCTCCTCTTCCCTTTCTTCACTGACTGAGCAATCGGGGGTTCCAATCTTGCAAGACACTACATCTTACTTATCTTTCTCTCTGCAACTTATGTTTGCATTTTTCTCAAAAACCATGAGCGGGTTCATTTCTACATTTTATATCCTGTTTGTTTTACAGGCTCATGATTTTGTCACAACTGCAGGCCACCAGGCACCCTTGGCTATTGAAAATTTTCTACTGTAAACTTCTAGTTTGGGTTGGGGAGAGGGYTGGCTAGACTAGCAGAGTTTGGATGTGGTTAGCCAACTTAGGCTACCAGCAGGGGCCCAGTGCTTCCTCTTTACCTATAGTTGGACTTAGAGGACTCAGGGTACTTTTATTTTGTAAACAAACCATTCGATTGTATTTCCTTCAGCTAGGAATGATCCTCAGGTCACCCAGGACATGCCCACCTCCAAATGAGAAACACTCTACCATGTGATACAGAAGGACTCTTCCATCCCTCTGTTCACAGACAACCACATGCTTGCAGATACAATGAATATTTTCTTTTAGAGTGAATGAGGAGCCAAGTTAAGAGGGTTTTGGCAGCCACTCTTCCCCACGAATGCTGGGAAACTATTTACAATTCAGAGCAGGCAGTGTGTATTAGAAACAATTTTTAKAGATGCTTCATGTTATTTGGAGCAACTTAATTTTAAGCTACATTAAAAAGAAATATAGCATGTGGCCTTTAGTGTTAAAACATGGCTTACATTTCTTTTTTCTTTTTCTTTTTTTCCTTTCTTTATTTTAAAAAGCAGAACTTTAGAATGCAGTAGTTGCTCATTTAGGCAGTCAGGGGACACGTAGATTTTCAAGAGCTATGCACGGTTCACATGGCTAAGCTGGCTAGCTGACCTGCATATGCTGCCAGTGAAACTTCACAGTTTTAAGTTGTCTTTAAATTCTACAGAATCCTGTGGCTCTGTGCAACATAGTTCTTCTTACCCACTGCAGGAGAGCATTAGTAGTATCCTTGAACTTGTGAGAAAGAAAGATTTAGAGTAGAATCAGACAGGAATCCATTGCATTTTAAAAAGTTATTATTTTTGTGTGTGTTGGCTATCAAGTACTGAGGGGGATGCTGGTCTAACACTATCTGTCCTGTAATCAAGGGCTGCTCTGTTCTGTTACCATTATTATTGTCATGACAAGATGCTGGACAGAAGGAAGGAAGGGATTATTGTGGCTCACAGTCTGAGCAGATGCAGTCCATCATCTGGACTGGTGGGGAAGGCACGGCTGCAGGAGTGTGAGGCAGCTGGTCTCCCAGCATTTGCAGTCAGGAAGCAGAGGAATTAATCCTGGCRCTCAGATCACTTTTCCCTTCTTATGCAGTTAAGTACCCAACCTGTGGGATGCTACCTCCCACGTTCAGTGGGTTTCTCCATCTCATTTAATCTAATCTATAATCTCCCTTATAGGTAAATCCAGAAGTGTATTTACCAGGTAAGTTTAGATCTTGTCAAGTTGACCATCAGTATTAACAATTGCAACTTTCATTTAAAATCTCAGTGTTACTTAGAAGTGATGCCCTGGGGGACAGAAACCAGGGATGCCCTCATTTTCAAAGTAGTTCTTAGATATGTTCTTTAAATGTCATTAGGTGAGGGACTGGGGAGATAGCTCAGTGACTAAAGTGCTTGCCATACAAGCATAAAGACAGAAGACCATTTAAATGGAGGGTATTCTGGCCCACCTGTAATTCCAGTCACAGAGATAAAGATATGATCACCAGAATAAGATGACTAACTAGTCTAGACATATCTAGATGCTCTGCAATTGTTTGAGAGGCCCTGTTTCAAGGAATAAGATAGAAAAGGGGGTTAAAAATTATTCCCAACATCAACCTTAGGCCTCCCTGTGCATGCACATGGATGTGCACATGCAGTCATACACATGTGTGTCTATATACATGCTAAACAATGCATACATAAACACACCAAACTCTCACACACTGAAAATTCTTTTTAATGTTATTTGGTGAAGTCCTTAGGTTCCTCATTTATTTTTATAGATTTTGATTCAATAATGTTCTTTTTTCCCCTTTGTATTCCTTTATAACAGGGTCACATCACGTTGCCCAGGCTGGCCTCACAGTGGCAGTCCTTCTGCTTCAGACTCCCGAGTGCTGGGATTACAAGCATACAGCACACAATCAGTTCTTTTCCTCTCCTTAATAGAAATCTTAATTGGCGTGAATAGCACGTGACACTAATGAACCATTTAAAAGTGTAGATATCCTTTGACCTGTTTACATGTCATAAGTTGATTACTTTTATTTGTTTTGAAAACATTTTTGGGCTTGAGAGGTGGTCAGTGGCGGTAAGTGTAGACCACTGCTGTTGCACAGGATCTGAGCCCAGGCTGCAGCGTTCACACCGGGTGATTACAATTACGTGTAACTTTGGCTCCAGGGGATCTGATGCACTCCTTTGGCCTCCATGGACACCCACACCTGTGTGAGCATACACACACACACACACACACACACACACACACACACACACACACTACAATTAGAAATAACAAAACAAAACCATTTCCTTCATCCCAAGAGGAGATTCTGCCTCCACCGACTGAGCTGTCTATTTAATTCTCCCCATCTCTGAGCTCCAGGCAATCAGTCATTTGCTTTCTGTCTATGGGTTTGTCTATTCTTATGGCTTCATGGGCATATTACATATGCGCATAGAAGGTGTGATCTTTGGTGTTGGGCTTAGCATGTTTTTAGTTTTCATCTAAATTGTGCCATGGACTGGTGCTTCCTTTATGTTTATGCCTTTTTGAGACAGGGTCTCACTATGTAGCCCAGGCTGGTCTGAAACCCCCAACCCTCCTGCCTCAGTCCCCTAAGTTCTAGAATCATAGGGGTGTGTACCACCAAGCCTGGCTAATTGTGTACATTTCCAGTAGGTTCCGGATACCTTCATCTTGAAAAATTATCTCTTTAAGCCAAGGGAATCTGACATGGGCCTTTGGTTGAAATCCACACGCGTAATGAGTCAGCCTCCAAAGGCATTTTGCTGCACCTTCAAAAGCTGTCATTACTGTGAGCAAGGCGATGCTTCTGGGGAGATGGCCCAGTTCAAGCCTCTGCTTGAAGAGTTAATTATTTCCGCAACGTCTCTGCCACGTGGGAGTTGAGCATCTGCCTGAGTATAGACCCTGAAGGGGAGGATGACGCCGAGAGGGAACTTAGTCACACTGCTGATGTCTCCGTGAGAAGAATTTGTTCTCCATGTGCATCTGGACTCTGCTGCTGTGGGCAACGTACACCTGCTGGCAGGGCAGGGTATGTGAGGTGAGGGACCYGATTCTATATGATGACGGCATATCAGTGGCCTGAATCCAAGGAACCAAGATTGGAGCCTGCTAAGACTGAGCAGTTTGGAAGGTCTTGGATGAACACTTAGTCACCCCAGAATAGTCAGGTGACTTTCTTAAGGTGTCCCTTAAGACCTCTCTTTCTTCTGCTCTTCCCATCTCTCTGTACAAAAATGCATATGGAACTCAAGGGCTTATACATGCTAAGCAAGAGCTCTACTGCTGAGCCACACCCCCATCCCTTACTGGAGGTGCTGGCCAGTGCTCTGTTGCTGAGCAACATCCAGTCCAAGCACTCAGTAGGGGATTCTGGGAAATTGCTCTACCTCTGAGCTTTGGTTTTAGCCCCTTGCCCCTCACTGGGGGATTCTAGGCAATCAGTCTGTTCCTGAGCCACATTTCCAGCCCTCTCTATATTTTTTTTTTCATTTTGACAGAGGGTTTCACTAAGTTGCCCAGGCTGGCCTCAAAATCACCATGCAGCCCAGGCAGGCCTTGAACCTGCAGCTCTCCTGCCTTCCGAGTGGCTGGGATCATAGGCCTGTACTAGCAGGCCTGGCTGACCTTTTTCTTATTTTCAAGTTCATAGATGATAATAACACCATCCTCCATGAATGGGCAGAGTCATGTTTTACACATTAATAGAATTCTGTCGAGTCTCCAGAGACCTCCTCAGACGGAGAGAACCAAATAAAGTATGTGAAGGTCAGAGTGAGCCAGCTCAACTATTCCAAACGTGTATCTTCTTAGAAAAATGCATATGTCCCTTGGCTCCCCTGTCCACATCTTCAAATTCTTTCTCTCTGTGTGATAATGTGTATGTCTATGCATGTGGATGTGTGTGTATTGCTCCTGTGTCTGAAGTTTTATGTGTGTGTGTGCGTGTGTGCTATGTATGTACATAGTGCTATGTGTTTGTGTGTGTGTGTGTGTGTGCATATATGCTGTGTGTGCATATGTATATGTTTCCAAAATAAGACAATGGACAAAATGATTTATCAGTGTGGTGGCTGGTGAGATAGAGATGGCTTAGTCAGTAAAGCCCTTCTTTGAAAATACATGAACTGACTTTGATCCACAGAACCAAAGTAAAAAAACAACAGCAGCAGCAACAACAACAAAAAGCAAAGCATGGAATAGTGGTTCATACATGTAATCCCAGTGTTGGGAATCCAGAGATGGGAATCCCAGGGATTACTGGAGCTTGCTAGCCAACCAAGCCTAGCATTGCTTGCTGAGCTCTAGGCCAAGGGAGATACAATGCCTCAAAACCAACCAAACAACCAAACAACCAAACATCCAAACAAACAACCAAACAAACAAAACCAAAATCCAAAACCACACAACAATAAAAAAAACCCAGACAAGCATGGATCAAACTTGAGAAATGACACCTAAGGGTGACTTCTAGCTTCACACGAATAGGCATCCACCTGCACACACCTGTGTGCACATACACATGAACACACCACACACACACACACACACTGTCATCTGTTCCAGAAAAGTGAGCCAGGCTGAAGGCAGAAAAGTAGCTGTTGGTCAAACGTGTCACGAAAACTTTGACTTCACATAAGCAATGTTCCATTTGATAGCAGGAGTAGCAGAATGCTCATCTAGCTCATTCCTAAGGGTTGTACATAACATCAGCTTTAGTCATAGGCACTGAGAGTTGGAGACTTTTGAAGGAGATGTGTGAGACTGCTGACTCCACTTCTCTGGGCTGCATCCTCTATGTGGTGGTGGGAGCCAGAGGTCTAGGGTCTCACATATGCCTGCAAAAATGGCTGCTATATGGCCCTGAACTGATAGTCAGAGGTTATCCAAAGCTGCTCAGATCTCTGTCTCTCTGTCTCTGTCTGTCTTTCTGTCTCTGCCTCTCTGACTCTGTCTTTCTGTCTCTGTCTCTGTCTGTCTCTCTGTCTCTGTGTCTCTGTGTCTGTCTCTCTCTGTGTCTGTCTGTCTGCCTGCCTGTCTCTCTGTCTCTGTCTCTGTCTCTGTCTCTGTCTCTCTCTCTCTCTCTCTCTCACACACANCACACACACACACACACACACACACACACACACACACACACACACAGGCATGCACACCCTCTCCTGAGATATCTCTGCTGTACCCTGGAGCTTGACTGTCCCCCCCAGAGACCCATACATTAAAGGTTTATCACCAGTTAGGCACAGTTGGGAGTTTGTATTAGTCATCTTTTCTCACTCCTGTGACCAACTGCCAGATAGAAATAAACAACTTAGGGGAAGGTTGGTTTATTTTGGCTCATGGTTTCAGAAAGCACACGTCATCTTGTTGGGAAAGGTATGATTCAGCTTCTTCATGGTGATAAGAAGTTCTCTTATGAGTGCTAGACATGGAAGCCAAGAGGGCATGACAGGGAGTCAGGGATTTTGTACCCCTAAAGACTTTTGACTAGGCTCCACCTCTTAAAACTTCTACAGTCCATTTTCTTTACCCATCCTTCAGTTGAGGTACAGCTAGGTTGTTTCCATTCTTCTATTATGAATAAAGCTGGGGGTCTGGTGAGATGGCTCAGGGGTTAAGAGTGCTGACTTCTCTTCTGAAGGTTCTGAGTTCAATTCCCAGCAACCACATGGTGGCTCACAACCATCTGAAATGAGATCTGATGCCCTCTTCTGGTGTGTCTGAAGACAGCTACAGTATACTCACATATAATAATAAATAAATCTTAAAGAATAAAGCTGCTATGAACATAGTTGAGCAAGTGTCCTTGTGGTATGGTGGGACATCGTCTGGGAATATGCCCAGCAGTGGTATAGCTGGGTCTTGGGGTGGATTAATTCCCAGTTTTCTGAGAAACCACCAAATTGATTTCCAAAGTGGCTGTACAAATTTGCACTCTCACCAATAATGGAGGCCTGTTCCCCTTGCCAGCATGAGTTGTTGCTTGAATTTTTTGATTTTAGCCATTCTGATAGGTGTTAAGATGGAATCTCAGAGTCTTTTTGACTTATATTTCCCTGATGGCTAAGAAGGTTGATTATTCCTTTAAGTGCTTCTTGGCCATTAGAGATTCCTCTGTCAAGAACTCTGGGTTTAGATCTCTTCCCAATTTTAAACTTGGATTATTTGGTTTGTTGATGTCTAGTTTCTCTAGTTCTTTACATATTTTGCTTATCAGTCCTCTGTTGAATGTGGGGTTGGTGAAGATCTTTTCCCACTCTGTAGGCTGCCATTTTGCCCTTTTGGCAGTCTCCTTTGCCTTACAGAATATTTTCAGTTTCATGAGGTCTCATTCTTAATTGTTGATCTTAGTGCCTGTGTGATTGGTGTTCTATTCAGGAAGTTGTCTCTTGTGCCAGTGTGTTCAAGGCTTTTCCCAAAGATCTTTTCTATCAGGTTTAGTGTATCTGGTTTTATGTTGAGGCCTTTGAAGTGGACTTGAGTTTTATGCAGGATGATAGATATGGGTCTACTTGCATTTCCACATGCAGACATTCAATTAGACTGACATCATTTGTTGAAGATGTTTTGTTGTTTCAGTTTTATAATTTGGGGTCCTTTGTCAAAATTAAGTGTCCATAAATGTGTGGATTTACTTCTAGGTCTTCAGTTTGATTCCATTGATCAATCTGTCCATTTTAATGCCAATACTGTTTTTTATAGCCATTGCTCTGTAGTATAGCTTTAAATCAGGGATGGTGTCATTTACACAGTGGAGTGTTACTCAGCTATTAAAAATAATGATGCCACAATATTTGCAGGCAAATGGATGGAAGTAGAATAGATCATCCTGAGTGAGATAGTCCAGACCCAGAAGGATAAACATGGTATGTACTCACTTACAAGTGGATATTGGATCTAAAGTAAAGGCTTTAGACCATGCTATAATCCACAGACCCAAAGAAGCTAAGTAACAAGCTGTGCTCAAGTGGGAACAGGTAACTCTCACCGTGAACAAAAAACCAAATTAGCAAGGGAAAGGGGGAAGGCAGTGAACATGTGGAGGGTCAGGGAGTATGTCATTTGCTTTGCAAATGAGGCTGGTGTGATCTAGGAACCGAGTCACCCTGAAATAATAAGGGAGAGATTGGAATTGATTTCTAAGCTACCACTGTCAGGGTGCATCTAGGAACATACTTTCGGGGTCTAATCTCCCTGTCCACTTCTACAGAGAGGTTGGATGTCACTTAGAGATGTGTCAACATGTTTGTCCTTGATGGATGAGCTGACTCCACAAAATGTCAAAAACAATGCCAGCTGCAGAGTGATTGACTCCATAGCAGGCGGCTCTAGTTGTATTAATAGGGGCAGGGTGCCTGTCTGGAGAGGGTGCATTATCTATGGGACTGCACAGCCTGCTTTTGCTTGGGCCCATCTGAGGATCTCAGGAAGATATAGTTGAATCAGAACAAGATAAGAAGCCCTGTGAAGAACCCAGGATCCAGGGATCCTATTGAGTATTTGAGAGTTGGTAAGAGAGTGAGACCCTTCATTGTAGCTAGGAGGCTGTGAGCACAATAACAATCTGGCCAGTTCACCATAGCCTATGACAAAACACCCGAGATAATAACATTATTAAGCAGAGAAGTTTGTTTTGGCTTACAGTTTTAGAATTTTCAATCTATATTACATTGCACAAATGACAGATTAACCAAGCCTCAACCCCATTACTAGGGAAAGAGTGGCCTCTGTTACATAGCTTAAGTTGCATGTTCTGTTTCCTTATGTCTGTTATGTAGTATAGGTCAAATAGTAGCTAATCTGCTTCCTTGTAGCTCAAGGCTTTCATTTCTCTCAGAAACTTTAAAAGGTGGACACCATGCTTTGGTGGGGACATGAAACTCTACACCCCACCACACTTCTTGCTACTAAAGTAATAAATCCCTTTGAAGGACTATCCAGTTCAGCTCTCCTGTTCTGCCTTTCTCTGTCTCTCTGTGACTTTCTCTCTGACTCTGCTTCTGTCTCTCTATCTCTGTCTCTCTGTTTCTCTCTCTATCTCTGTATCTCTGTCTCTCTTTCCTCTTTCTTTACCTCCCACCAAAATTTAACAAGAATTACTTAAAAAGTCTTCATTCAGATCATAGTGGGGAAAAGGTTAAAAAAAAAATAAAAATGTTGTTTTCAAAACTCAACAGGAATATACAGTCAGGTGTGGTGGTGCAACCTGCAATTTCAGCACTCTGAAGGAGGAACAGGAGTTCAAGTCCAGTCTGAGCTATAGTCACAGGCTCCCACTAAACTAGTTTTCAAAAGAATATAGCCCAAGACTACCCGCCCAGGGAATGGTGCCTCCCACAGTGGACTGGACCTTTCAGTATTAACTAATAATCAAGGCAGCCCCTCACAGTCAAATTAATCTATGAAGACTTCTCCTTTTAGATAATTCTAGGTATGTGTCATTGGCAATTAAAGCTAATTAAGATCCTAGACTGACCATGCCAAACTTGTAGCCTCCTTAATGTTTTGATGGGGTTCCCTACATCCTTTAAAGCCAGTATGGCTGCAGCGTTTTGATGTTCAAAGCATCCAGCAGGCAGGACTCACATTTAGAGGGACCAATGGTGGCCATGCCTGTAATCTATAGTGCATTATCATTCATGTGACTGTGGACAGTTATTTTCTCTCTGGCTGTATCTGTACTTGTTCTTTTGCTGTGTTAGACTAGGATGATTTTTTTAAAAAGCAAGTTACAGAAGAGTTTCTTCAGGCTTACAGTTCCTGAAAGGTAGAGTCCATAATGGTAGGGAAGGCATGGCAATGGGGGCATAAGGCCAGCCAGGAAGTCAGGAAGCATAGAGAACACATTTTATACACACACACAGGAAGCATAGAGAAACAACAGGTAGTGACACCAGGCTATAAACTTCAAAGTACCTCCAACCCCCATGATGTGCTGCCATACTTCCTAAAGGTTTCATACCTCCCCAAATAGCACTGCCTACTGGAAATAGGGTGTTCAAATACATGAGCACGTGGGGGGATATTTCTCATTAAAACTACCACAGTGGCTCTAAGCAAAAGGTGTAAAATATATGAAATGGGATATGATGCTGGGTCTTTGTACACTGGATTGTTGTGAAGACTGACCCCTCAAGGGAATTGTTCCCTGTAGATACCAAAAATCTACGACTGTCAAGTCTTTTACACAAACTAACACAGTGTTTGCTTATATCCTCGGTTCTTGAAATAACTTACAAATCACTTGTGATACCTAACCCAATGTTAATGCTGTGGGATTGCTTAGCACACGGTGTTGCTTTGGAAATAGCAGCAAGAAAACACCTATACTGTTTAGTGTAGATGTGGTTAATTTTCATCTGAATTTTGACCTTTAGAAGAATGTAAAGCTATAAAACTTTAGTTCCAGAAGGCTAGATAGACATGAAAAGCAATTATCATAGTAGCTGATACTGTTCAATATGAGTGCAAGAACAGCGTGAGCTGCACCCATCAATCCATCTATCCATCCATCCATCAACTATCCATCCATCCATCCATCCATCCATCCATCCATCCATCCATCCATCTATTTATCCATCCGTCCATTAATTTACCCACCCATCCTTCCATATGTCCACTCATCTTTCATATTATCATGGGTACTCATTCATCATTCCTCCCTCCCTCCTTCCTCCCCTCCCTCCATCCCTTCATCCATGCATGCATCTGTCCACCTACCCACACACTTGCATACCTGTCCATGCAGTCTCTCATTATTCCACCCATCAATCAGCTCCACATGTCCACCCACCACCCATGTATCCATCCATACTATCTTCATTGTCCTTTTATTATTACAGTAAATTATAATCCTACCCTCTAATGCTCTATTATGGTATCTAGGGGAGTAGTCACCACATTGAGGTTGAACCATCTTTGGATTCCCCAGCATGTACTAAATGGTCCCATAGATAATCTTTGGTAGAAGGGCTGGATGGTGACTTGCCATCCCTGAAGTCCACAATGAACTGGGAGTCATTGGGTAGTTGTTAACATCAGTGGCTAGTGACCTGGGTTAGCTTTGCCTGGTGAAACTTCCAGATCAAATCATAGCTGTCTGAGCCTGTCCTGTATCCTGATGGCTCTGGTATTTGGTCAGACTTCCAGAGTAACATATGAACAGAAACTAAGCAAATCATTATTTTGAGAGTCAGAGACACAGGTATGGAATGAGTTTCTGACTTGACACCATCTTCTCATCACCCACAAGAAGTCTTGGAATGTGGTATGGTTCCAGACAGCAGGTGCATGCAGAACTGACAGACCTGGGTTCCATCTGCATTCTCCCCATGTGACCCAGGGCAGGGTGATTTCACAGCATAAACTCTCAGTTTTCTTTATTAAATTTGACTGATTATTATTATTGGGCTAATTATACTTATTATAGTCTATTTCATAGGGGTATTAGGAGAATCAAAAGGCACTTATGAAAAGAACTCGGCACAGCTTTTAGCTAGTGATACTCATTAAATGATGGTTAATTGTTTTTTTTTATTGCCATTAACTTTTCCTTCAAAGGGTTTGCCTGTCTCCATTTGAGGGTGACTGTAGAAATATTAGCTTCAGGGTAACCATTAATCCATCCTGATATTTATCATTTATTCATTAATTGCAAAGCTTTATGCTAAATTCTTCAGGGGTATGATTCAAGCCCTCAGCGAGCTTCTGTTTTTATCTAAGAAGATAAGGCAGTTTCATAAATTAGAACAAGCAACTAAACTCCTCTGGGCTTCATTTATCTCACTTATTTAATGGAAGATTTGGGGGCTGAAAACTAGAAATCACTGAACAAAACTAGAGAGCTTTGAAGAACCAGATAAAGTGGATGAGTGGATGAGTGCGTGGGGAAAGGTGGGAGGGTGATGGTTGGTAGGTGGATGGACTGAGTGGCACATGAATGGATTGAAGAATGGATGGGTGAATGGGTGTGTGGATGGGTAGAAGGGTAGATATGTAAATGGATGCAAAGGTGGGGGTGGTGTATAGATGGATGGATTGCTGTAGGTGGATGGGTGAGTGGATAGGTGGATGAAATGCGGATTATGGGTAGACTTATGAATGAATGGAGAAATGGATGGGTAGGTGCATATGGGTGTGGATGTATAAATGGATRGATAGGTAGATAGGTAAGTAAGAGGATGGATAATTGTGGGTGGGTGAGCAACAGATTGTGGGTGGATCAATGAATTTATGAGTAGACAGTCACATGTGAGGGTGGATGGATGGGTAGGGCACCTGTGTAGGTAGATGGATAAATTCAGGTGAATAAATGTATGAGTAGATGACTGGGTGGATGGATGGATGGATTCGTGGGTATGTGGAAGGATAGATRACTTGATAGGTATGGGAGAAGAATGAGGATGCATATATTTAAGTCCATATTTCACATATAAAGGAAAATTGTGATAGTTATCTTTCTGAGTCTGGCTTGTTTTACTTACTATGATGGCTTCCATTTCTATTCCTTTTCCTGAAAACAACACAACTTCATTTTTTATAGCTGAATAAAGCCTAGTGTGTGTATATATATGTGAATCACATTTTTAATCCATTTTTTTGTTGATGGACTTATATGCTGGCTCCATACCTTGGCGATTGTAAATAATGCATAGTAAATGTGGATATGAAGTGTCTTTATAGCGTGTATTGTCATTTCTTTCTTGAACAGTGTCCAGGACGAAGAGGATGCAGAAAAAGAGGGAGCAGGCTGACGGTATACATTTGGGGAGACAAGGAGAACTGAGATTAGGAAAAAAAACTATTGTGAGTACTTTGACCCTAACAAAGCCTTTTCCTCTGTACTGTGAAGCAGGACTAGAAGACTGTGTATTAAATGTTCCAATCCACTCAGGCAAAAAGTTACACCAAACAGGCAACAGCTGAATATTTTTCTTGAGTAAGTCTTCTTAAAGGAGGGTCACATAGACAGGAGCTGGGGAGAGAGATGGCTCAGGCAGTGAAGCGCTTGCTGTACAGGAATGAAGAGCTGAGTTCAGTTGCCCAGTAACTGTGTGAAGAAGACAGGCAAGCTGTAATCCACACACTGGAGGACGGGAGATACCCAGAGACCAGGAACTCATGGCTACTCAATCTAATTCAGGGAGAGACTTGGCCTCAAAAATATTCAGTAGACAGGGGTCCAAAGAACTGTGGGAAAGAAGTTTGGAAAAGTAAACCTTGTTTTCAGTCTTCATATGAAGATAATTTATTTCTACATATGACATTGCCTGGTGACAGGCTTAGGCTAACGCGTACTGAGATGTGTGTGTTAGTTTCTGTTCTGCTGCTATGGGGAAATGCCCTGACAAAAGCAACTCAAGGAAAGAAAGGGATTATTATAGTTCACAGATCAAGGGACAGTCCTTTTAGACGGCAAGTCAAGGTGGCAAGGGCTTGAAGTAGCTGTGACATCACATAATCAGGAAGCAGGGAGAGACAAACGTACTATGTTGATCATCTCTCTTCATTTACATAGTTCTGGATACCAAACCAAGGGACAATGACACCATGGTGAATGGGTCTTCCCATCTCAAAGAATGTAATCAAGACAGCCTTCTAGGGGTCCAGGTGACTGGATCCTCATGTGATTCTAGATTCTGTCAAGTGGCAATCAACATTAACCATCACTAACTATTACCAGACGAGCAAAACTTTGAAATCCCTGTTGTAATTGTTTTGCGCCTAAAAATTAACTTTTCTTCCAGCCTTGCAACTTTCTTTAAAGCAAAGTATGCTTCATATGCAAAATTCTTTGCTCCTAGGCAGTTCCTGGGGCTTTGCTGCCTTTTTTTTTTTTTTTTTTTTTTTTTTTTTTTTTTTTTTTTTTTTTTTTTTTTTTTTGTAGAGCTCAGGGAAAGGGGAAAAATGATATATTTGATCGTGGATGAAGCCAAATATTTGCATACCTTTGCAATCCACCTCTCCCTCACCTGGTGGTTTAGCCATGATGGAGGAGGAAACATGCAGTCCTTGGGGAACAGATTAGCTGAGCCAGCCTGGTGAGCAAGTTCAACCTCCTCTGCTGTGTAAACATCTCTGAGGGCCCTGGAGAGATTAACGAAAGTCAGCAAAGAGCACACAGTGCTTATGTGGCTGCTGCTGTCCTGAGCCCAATGGGTAACTGTCTGTGCTCCTGACCTTTCACCCCATTGGGAAGCTGCCATGGTGCATCTGTAGGGACAGACTATGTCAGCTTCACAAACCCCATCTCCAGAGTGGTGTTAGTACCAATGAAACTGGTATCAGGAATAAATAAGCCTTATATGTCTGGTTGATGTTCTACACATGTTGAGATTCAATAACACCGGCAGTCAAAAGTCCATTTGCTRTGTTACTTCTCTTGTTTATAAACAATGCCTCCGTTTGGAAATAGAAACAAACAGAAAAGAAAGAAGTAATGAAAAAAGCCACTATAGTTTAAAGTTGATTGGTTAGGTCCTCTGTGGGGAGTTCATGTGGTGGTATTGAGAGGTAGTGGAACCTTTAAGAGGTAGAACCTGATTTATACAATGGAATACTACTCAGCAATTAAAATCAATGACTTCATGGAATTTGTAGGCAAATGGTTGAAACTGGAAAATATCATCCTAAGTGAGCTAACCCAATCACAAAAGAATACACATGAAATACAATCACTGATAAGTGGATATTAATTAGCCCAGAAGCTCTGAATACTCAAGGCACAATTA
>BDUI01001291.1:131862-148731 GCA_002335545.1 Apodemus speciosus
GCAGTCAGGATCCTGGAAGTGGTGTTCACAGTAGTCAAGCATTAGACCAGCCTAGATGTCCATCAACAGATGGATGACTAAAGAAGACATGGATAGATATGCAATGGAGTTCTATTCAGCTGCAAAGAGTAAGGAAATGACATCACCTGCAGGAAAGCCTGTGCTGCCAGAGATTGTTATGTGTGAGGGCTAGTGTAATTGTCAACTTGATATAATCTAGAATCACCTGAGAGTCTCAATAAGGATTGTCTAGACAAGGTTAGCCTGCCAGAGTGACTGAGGGGATTGTGATTGCCTTAGTTGATGTGGGGAAGATCCAGCCTAAAAGTGGGTGGCACCATTCCCTAGTTTGTGCTTGGAGAAGCCTAGCTAAGTGCTAAACAGGAGGGTGTTCATTTTCTCTCATGGTCTTAGCCATGGATGTGACATGATCTGCGCTGCCTTAAGCACCTGCTGCTGTGACTTTCCCCCACTGTGATGACCTATGACCTGGGATTATGAGCTATAATAAGCCCCTTTCTCCCCTGAGTTGATTTTTGTCAGGGAATCTTATCCCAACAGAAATGAAACTGAAGCATTATGTTAAGCAAACTACAGCAGCCTCAGAAAGATAAATGCCTTGTTCTCTCTCATATATATCATGTAGATTTAGAAACACACATACTTAGCATATGCAAAGTCCTATATTCTGTCCCCAGCAGCACCCAGCACAGGAAAAGCCAATGGGACACCTAAAAAAAAATGGGGAAGCCACCACAGAAACAGCTACTTTAATTCATAATTTTTTTTCAGAATGAGAACAGTGCCCTAGTTCTAAATGCATAATTAATATCAAATTACCTGAAGTTGAATGCAAAAATTGATCAGGACACACCAGCATTATAGGCAGTTGCCATGGAGACTTGAAGGTTTTAAAAATGTAGAACATGTTAGGCCCAGGAACTGAGGCCCTTGTCTAAGTTCTGGCTGTTGACCTGGTATGAGTCATTGAACTAGACTAGATGTAAAAAGCAGTAGCTGGTTCGGTCTGGGGAGATAGCCCAGTGGTTAGAGTGCTGGCAAGGTAAGCATGAAGGAAGGAATTTAAATCTCCCAAGCCAGTGGAGATGTCAGGTGAATGTGAAAGCCAGCCTATCATTTTAGTCTAGGAAGCCAAAGATAGAGCCATAGAGCAAGATGGCTAGCAAGACTAGCCATATCGATGAGCTCTGGGTTGGGTTGAGAGACCCTTCTTCAATGAGTAAACCAAGGAGTGATGGAGGATTATAGCCAACATCAGTCTTTAGCCAAATGCTACTTGGACTGTTGAGTTCATTTGGGTTGATGGAAGAGAATTAGATTATTTGGGACCAGAGTGATAGTTCTCACCCACATCTGCTTGGGTCCCTGCACTTATTACTTGCTAGAGAGTTACCATTGCATGCCTCTGAGTGGATGTGTGCRTGTACATGAGTGTGCATAGATCACTGCTCACACATGGAGGTCAGAAGACAACCTGCAGAAGTTAGTTCTTTCTCTTCACCACCCTGCTCCCAATTATTAAACTCAGGTCGCCAGGCTTATCTTTTATTTGCTGAGGCATCCTGCCAGCCTCTGAAAATCATTCCATTCAAAACTGTTTCTGCTCAGTTATATATAAGAAGGTTTTATTTATTTCGTCAGAACTCTCTGATTATTAGCTATGGCTGACTTCCCCAGCCCGARAGCAACCGACTGTGCAGAGCCTGCCTGACAGGTGGCGCTCAGAGAGAAAGCTCCAGTTAGCATGGGGGAGAACCTAGGCTTCCTCTCCTGTCATGGCCACAAGCCCTGTAAAGCACCTGCCACTCTGAAAACTGTCAAAGAGATGGGTAGGGTATGATTGGACCTAATTGTTGACACCTTTCAGCAAAAGGACATTCGTTTTTCTCTTTCTTTAACTAATGGGGCAATGTCAGGCCAAAGCTACAAGACCACGGAAAAAGCAAATTATTGCCTCAGCAATTCTGCCAACACTTGGGGTTAATTGCCTTTGCAGACCCCTGTTTGATGCACAGTAAAAAGGAGAAAAATGATTTAGGCTCTCAGTAATCCTTTGGGTGATGCCTTCAGCCATGTAAAAGGAATAAAAATACTCTACAAATTTAGGTCTCTTTTAAAACCCTTCCCGGGCTCGATCCATCTATCATGCAAGTGGAAACTGCTCTGGTAATATATTGTACATGGGGACCACACTACATCATCAGAGTTCTGACTTCGCCAGGATGCCGTAGGAGGTTGGAACGCAACGTAACAAATTACAAGGCCGGACAGTGACAAATGCACTTTGGGAGAGTTTAAATTAATTTTGAGCTGCTTCAAGTTGGTTTAGAAAGTAATTTTTAAATAAATCAGAGGTGGATGGAGAGGGATGGCTCGAAAGGCTCACATGTATATAGGAAGTTCAAGGCCAAACCGGAGTTTAGCATCTTGAGGATTGTAGGGGTGGGATCAATTAGAACCAGACACTCTGTTCTCTSCTATGCGCAGCACAAAGAGCAGAGGGAGAAATGGAAAACTGTACTGGCCAAGATATGATCATCAAATTATGGAGTTTCCAGTTGGATCCCATGGGTATAGTTAACCCATCTTTTTTCCCCAACAAAATTGGGTTTCTTTGTGAGCTGGCAGCAGGACTGTACAGCAGCAAATATGAAATAGCAGATAAACCTGAAGTTGGGCTGGGCTCCATTGATAGAGGGCTTSCCTAGCATGCATGAAGCCGCAGTTCCCTCCCCCCAGCACTGTATAATGGCTCACRTCTAGCACTCCGAAGGCAGATATATGAGGGTTCACAAGTTCAAGGTCATCCTCAGCTACTTTATGAGTTCAAGGCCAGCCTAAGGACTATAAGGGTCACAGTTTAAAAACAAGCAAGTAGAAACAAATAAACAAATAAATGAAGCTATATGTAGCTCTGTTGGTAGTGTACTTACACTGAATGAAGAAAGCCCTGGGTTCCATCCCTAGCACAGTAGAAACTGGAAACTTTGGTGCATCCCCATAATCTGAGGACTAGGAGAGTAACTGCAGGTACACCAGAAGTTCAAGGTTATCCTCAGCTTATATAGCAACTATGGGGCTAGCCTGGGCTCAAAAAAGAGGACAAAGAATTAGTTGATAGTCTTAGGAGCGTGATTTGTGAACCCGTTACAATAAACAGAAGTGGTATGGTGGTGTAGAAAGAATGCAGAGTTAGAAGTCAGGNTCTAGCACTCCGAAGGCAGATATATGAGGGTTCACAAGTTCAAGGTCATCCTCAGCTACTTTATGAGTTCAAGGCCAGCCTAAGGACTATAAGGGTCACAGTTTAAAAACAAGCAAGTAGAAACAAATAAACAAATAAATGAAGCTATATGTAGCTCTGTTGGTAGTGTACTTGCACTGAATGAAGAAAKCCCTGGGTTCCATCCCTAGCASAGTAGAAACTGGAAACTTTGGTGCATCCCCATAATCTGAGGACTAGGAGAGTAACTGCAGGTACACCAGAAGTTCAAGGTTATCCTCAGCTTATATAGCAACTATGGGGCTAGCCTGGGCTCAAAAAAGAGGACAAAGAATTAGTTGATAGTCTTAGGAGCGTGATTTGTGAACCCGTTACAATAAACAGAAGTGGTATGGTGGTGTAGAAAGAATGCAGAGTTAGAAGTCAGGRAATCTGCACACCATTCCACTCCCTCTTCACAGCCACCTGTCACGTGTACTTGTGCCACTCTCTGTACCTCAGGTCCCTCACCTGCTAAAGAGTAGAGTACACACACTGGTAATCTTAACACTGGTGAGGTAGATGGAKGAAGAATACAGTTTGAGGCTAGCCTGGGCTACATAGTGAAACCCTGTCTCAGGGAAAAAAACAAATAATCAACAAAGTGTAGAATTAAGTCTTCCTCAGAGGACAAGTAGGAGGATGTATAGATGGATGTGAAACCCCCTTTGCCCCTTGAAGCCACARTGACAAAAGGAAGTTATTGTGATGGTGATTACTGACTGGTCTTACGGGTGGCATAGCATCATGATTTGACAATTACCATGATGCAAGATGTTTCTTAAAACAAGTATATTCAGTCTTGAAAGATGTCTCAGTTGGTGATGTGCTTGCTGCTCAAACCTGAGGGTTTCAAACCTATGTATGAAGGTCCAGAACCCATGTATAAAAAGGCCATGCATGTGGTGGCAGGAGCTTGAAATCCTAGCACAGAGCTGTTGGCTGTAAGTAGATCACCGAGACTTKCTGTCTAGCCAGCTGACACAAGATAGTCACCTAGGAAGAGGGAACCTCAGGTGAGGTATTCCCTCCATCATATTTGCCTGTAGGCATGTCTATGGAGGTGTTTTCTTGATAACTAATTGTGGCAGGTGCCACCCCTGGGCTGGTGGTCCTGGGCTCTATAAGAAAGCAGGCTGAGCAAGCCATGGGGAGTGAGGCAGTGGGGAGAGGTCCTCCACAGTCTCATCTTCAGTTCCCAYGTCCAGGATTGTGCCTTCAGCTCCAACCCTGACTTCCCTTGATGATGGGCCATGATAATGACACATATGCCACATTGCTTTTGGTCAGTGTTCCCCGCGCCCAGCAACAGAAATCAAACTAAAGCATTAACCCTAAACTTAACCCATTTGGAGAGCTGCAGGCCAGTGAAAGGCATGTCTCAAAAGCAAGATAGGGCTACACAAGTCAAGGTGGTTGGTGACATAGGTTCAATCGCTGGGACCAATATGATGGAAAAAGAGAACTGATTCCCACAAGTTGTCCTCTGACTACCACATGTTCACCATGGTATATTTCCATACACATACAGAAACACGCACACAACAAACAAACAAATTCTTGRCTCCTGGAGAATCACACTGAAGCCTGTCATCTGCACTCTGCACACATATGGGCCTGCAGACACATGTGTTTGCATTACATACCTGTATATACATTCTCACATGCACACTAACGTACGTGTATTCCCATTCCTCAAACCCACACAGACTGAAGGAGTGGTGTGAAGGTGCGGGGTGTGTGATGCTGAAGGATAAAGCGTTGATGTCAAGGTGGGATGTCAGGGCGGCTCCTGCATGGATGACTAGATGCATTTCATGGGCCTCCAAACAGGGAATATTGCTCTTCACCTTGGAGATAACGCCATTCCCTTGACCACAAGGAGAAATGAAAAGAATTCACCTCAGTGGAACATTTCTTTCTTCTTCTCTTCTTCCTTTTTTTTACCCCCACAAAGAAATACTCATTTCTCAGTGCATAGGGAATCAATTAGCTACAGTGCCGTGTTCAGGTAGACATTAGATTAGCTTGAGACCACTCCACTATAGATAATTAACCTTCGTGCCCAAATTAGCAGTGAAATAAGCCAGTTATTAGTTTTCATAATGAACAAAATTGAGTATTTTGGAAAGTTAAACCCCTAGAGCTTAAATTAAAATAAGCATTGGGGGAAATCCCTAAAGCATACTTCAATTCATTAACACGACAAATTCCACTGCACACTGAAGCGACAATGTGCCTTCTTGAAAGGAAATTGAGTCCCCCTAATAATCATCTAGATTGACCTCAGAGAACGATTTCATTTGATGCTCAGAATCACAAAGACTGGCTGAATAGCAAAGTCGATGTCCCTTTTCTTGCTAGGAGCTGGGTGGGAAGAGGAGAAGAAACTGCACATGATACTTGAACAACTGGTTTTTGTGAAAGGCCTAAAGAGAAAAAACCCATCATCATGGAGACCTGAAGGATGTGCTGTCATGTACTTGTCCTTTCCTGAGGGTTGGTGGTGAATGGGGGTCAATAGGCTAAGTGTCCAGGGGATATGTGTTTTGGTTCACTGACCCTGGGACCTTGGAAAAGGCCATCATACCTCTAGATGGCTCCATTTTATCTTTGGAAGAATGAGAGCAACAATGAGAACTTTGGTCATTTCATAGTTGACGAGCATTGTGCAGAGCTGAGCATGGCACACAGAATCTCAATGTGGGAGGCTGAGGCAGGAGAATTGCTATGACTTCAAGGTAGGGCTGTAGCTAAAATGTGACCTCCTGAAAAGACCTGGCTAAAAACTGAGACTTAGTCTCAAAGAAATAGAAAGAACAAAGTGAAGAAATAAAGACACGGGGAAAGATGGACATAGGAAGGAAGAAATATAGAAAGCAAAAGGAAGTAAGAAGAGAGAGAAAGGAGAAAAGGAATGAGAGGAGAGAAAGGGATAAGGAGAGAAGATGAAAGAGAAAGAAAGAGAGCAAAGGGAAGGAGGAATGAAAGGAAGAAAGAAGAGAGAAGGAAAAGGGAGGATGAAGAGGAAGAAAAGAAGGAAGGAAGGAAAAAAGGGAGGAAAGAAGGAAGGAAAGAAGGAGAGATATGCATGTGGACTGGAACTGTCAAAATGATCAGTCATCTCTTTTGGATAAAACAGAAATGCTCTTTAATAAATCCCACATTTTTTCCACTCTCACTTACTTAAGGAAAACCAGATGTCAGATTTAATGAAGGGCTTGGATGTTATTGAGTACACCAAATATGGCAAATAGGTGATCTCTTAATTTTTCTATTTATTCTCTTATTTATTTCTTTGTGTTTGTTCCCTGCTAGAGGCTGTTCAGTGATGAGGAGGTAAAAGCGAGATTTGAACCTACACTGTTCTACCTAAAGGCATGTGGCTTTCATGGTGCCCTGGATGGGTAGCTGTTGTAATAAGAGTATCATTCCAGTTCAAAATGCCTGCTGGGTGCTCTGTGCTTGTGAAATTCTCCCTAAATCACTCACTTCAATTCATAACCTGAAAGGTTACTTTTATATCAGAAGGCAGAGAAAGCAGACCTGTAATCATGGCCACCCGTAACACTGAGACAGGAAAATCACAAGCTCAAAGCTTTTTAGACCAGCTTTGGGCCCCTTAATAAGATCTTGCCTCAAAATAAAGGGTAATAAACGGTTAGGGGTATAAGCTTTGTGCCAGAGTTCCTATCTGGAATTCATACACAGCTTCATGGTAGAGACTCTGCCTAACATCTTCTAGTTAGGGGCAAATGACACAGCTCAAGTGATAGACTGCCTAGCTAAAATTCCCAAGTGAGGGATTAGAGCATGTTTCAGTCGTAGAGCAGTATGTAATCTTAACCACTGGCCATTTTTTTTCAGACTCAGGACTGGAATTTAATCCCCTACTACCCACCTTAAAGTCCAGGCATGGGGCATGCATCTGAAATCCCAATGCCAGAGAGAAAGAGCCATAAAGGTCCCCTGAGGCTCCCAGCCAACCAATCTAACTGAAACAATAAGTAGGAGGTGAATCATGAGACACTGTACCCCAAAACTAAGATGGGACGTTATCGAGGAAGGAGTTTGATATTGACATCTGGCTTCCCAATTCATGTGTACACACTCAGATGAAAAGCAAGAGAATCAGCACAGGCAGGGAGGCAGGCATCAAACTTGGCAAACTTTCCCGTAGTGTGTTAATAGTTCACAGTTTCAAGAGTGATTTGCAACAGGAGATAATCAAGAGACGCCTGTGATGAAGGTGGAGATCCATTCAGAGGGATTTTTTTTCATTCACACGAAGGGTCTGAAGTTCAGTAAGGGAGACATAGTGGCCTCTGACAAGAGACAGAGTAATTGTGAGTGGGCAATGCAATGGTGGTGAGATTCAATGACTATTTGCCTTGATATTCAAACAGAGGCTGCAAGTGTTGGGTTTGAATGGTTGAATGCACATTTTCCAAGACAGAAAGCACTGTAGAAAGAAATCAAGGCTGAATCTTGAAGAAAAAAAAAGTTAAAAAAAATGTTAGGAATTCTAAAGATGACCAGAACTTGAATATCTGTAGAATGTGTATGCAGACATGGGGGCTGGAAAGAGGAGGGAGCCTTATCAGCAATGTCTTCCCTGTCAGTGTTCTGCTTGACCTCAGTTGTCAAGTGGAGCTTAAAGTCATCTAAGAAGGGGGTCTTGACTGAAGAGCTACCCAGACCAGATTACCTGTAGATATGTCTTAGGGGAATTGTCTTAACTGGGAATTGCTTTGGGGTGGAGGTAACTCACATTGGAAGGGACCCTCACTGGGCAGGTTGTCCTGGGCTGTATAAAAAGCTATCTAAGTATGAGCCTGCAGTCAAGCCAGAAACCAGCTATCCTTCATGATTTCTGCTTTAGGTTCTTGCTTGAGTTCCTGCCCTGCCTTTCCTTGGTAATAGAGCTGTAAGCTGAAATAAACCATTTCCTCCCATAAATCCCCTGTCTCAGTTGGGATTTTATTACTGTGAAGAGACAGCATGACCAAGACAACTCTTATAAACGAAAATATTTAACTGGGGCTGGCTTCCAGTTTCAGAGGTTTAGTCCATTATCATTATGGCGGAAAGCATGGCAGTCACCATGATGCTGGAAAAGGAGCCAAGAGTTCTACATCTTGATCCACAGGCATCAGAAGGAGACTGCGTGTCACACTTGGGGTAGCTTGAATGTATGAGACCACAAAGTCTGCCTCCACAATGACATACTTCCTCCAATAAGACCTCACCTTTAAATAGTACCACTCCCAATGGGTCAAGCATTCAAACACATGAGTCGATGGGGGCCATACCTATTCAAACTTCCACATCACCTTTGGGTTTTATATTTGAATGAAACTAGAATAGCCAAGGTGGTACTTAACCTTTTGGACTAAATTAGAGAGAAGGCATTTCTCAGCTCCATGGTCAAGTCATGTGCAGATAACATCCATGGATAGAAGCTTACTTCAGAAATACATCTAGGCTGGAAATGCAAAGAGACCATACCAAGGTCAGGAGAAATAATAGTGGATACCACAGAGATCACAAAATGAGGGGGAAAAGATATTCTGAATGCGTGGTGGTGAATGTGTGATACTGATTGTCACAGGATCTAGAATTACCTAGGGGATTAACTTCTGAGCATGTCTATGGAGATGTTTCAGAAAATTTTGAGGAGGGAAGACTCATACTGAATGTAGATGGCAACATCCCATGGACTATGGTTCTGGACAGAAGAAAATGGAGGAAGCAAGCTGAGCACCTGCATCCATCTCTCTCTGCTTCCTGCCTGTGGACACACTGTGCACATCTGCCTCACGCACCTTCCGCCATGCTTTCCCTGCCATCATGGACTGTAGCCTCAAACCATGATCCAGAATAAACTCCTCCTACCTTTAGTTCTTCTATCAGTGTTTGATCATGACCATGAGGAGAGAAATCTAATATAAACAGAAAGTTCTGAAACCACAAGCCCAATGAAATCTTCTCTACTTTTAAGCTTTTTGTTTGTTTGGTTCTTTTTTGTTGTTGCTGTTGTTACAGGGGTTTTGGCAAAATGATGGAAAGCCAAGCGACACACATACCAAATATTAAAAAAAAAATCAATTAGACTTAAAAATATCTGAATTCAACAATATTGTACAAATTCTTGCATAGAATGCCCCAGTGCCCTAGCAACTTCCTATATTCTCTCTCCTTTGTGATCTTGAACAAATTTGTTTTGTTTTGCTTTGCCACAGTTACCACACTTCCAAAAGAGACTTACTCCAAACCCTATCTCTTTCCAACTGTTTGATGTGTTCCCTGTTTTGCTGCAGTTGTTAATTTTATCTTCTTGGATCTTACTGTAGCCCTTGAGTAACTTGGATGCTTAGCTTGTCATAATTTTGCATCGCTTTATTTAGCATCCAAAGACATTTATGTGTCTTTCTGAAGGATCCCTCTCATCTGCAGGGTTTCACCGTAGCTTTGAGCCAAAACACTGGCTGGTGGGCCCTTCTCGCCTTCCCAGCACTTTCTTCTCACAGACATAGATCATCTTGGTGAATGCTGGGTTTATTTCCTTTATGCCTTAGTCATTATTACAACAAGCTTTATACCTTTCATGCCATCTGCCACACCCAATTGCTCCTACTTACATTGTCTCCCTATGTTCCAGAAAATTCTCTGCTTCTGAAGCTTGCTGTGTAAAAATAAACAGTTTTCAATGCAGGACTGGACAGCTCCACCCTATCAGGTTTGCCACATCTCAACTTGGAGCACAGAATCAGCAGGAGATTGATTTTGATGTTTGTAGTTTAAAATGGGGTGTTACTGTATAGTCCAGGCTGGCCTGAAACTTACTACATTTGACAGCTTGGCAGTCCTCCTGCCTCAGTTTTCAGAATGCTGGAACTACAGATAAGTACCACTATACTAGCAAAGGGTGGAGATTTAAAAAATGAATTGTATATTTTTGTTTTTACCTGCTCCCCTTGGCCTGTTAGATCTAAGACCAGGTTTTCAACCATCTCTACAGTTCTATGAATACCCTGGTAGCATTCATCCTAGAAAGTTTTGTTCCTTTTTGGGTATCTTTAAGAATTTTATTATTATTGTGTGTGAGTACTATTTGATAGTAATAGCAGTGTGTGTGTTTGTGTGTGAGTGTGTGTGGGTGTGGGTGTGTACAACACACCAGTAGAGCCAAGATGACAGATTTGTTCTTTCTTTCTATCTTCATATAGGTTCCAAAGATTACACTTTATGTCACTGGGCTTGTATGGGAAGTTCCTTTACACACTGAGCCATCTCTCTGGCCCTTCAGTATGTTTTAATACTCTCCTTTCACTGCTTAGATATGACCTTCTTTTGTTTCTTGTAGAGATGGTTCCAAATGACCAGCTATGTAACCTTAGGCAAGACCTGTAACATCTTCAGGAGTCATCTTTTTATGTGACATGGATTTTAAGTATCCAAGGTCAGTGCATTGGTTACATTTCTGATCACTGTGACAAAACACCTAACAACCATATTGTAAGAAAAAAATGGGTTGCCCTGCTTTAGGGTTAGAAGGCATGCCAGCATTGAGTTAAACCTCTTTGGAAATGCCCAGAAGTGTGTCTCCTAGGTGACTCTAAAGCTTATCAAATTGACAGATAAGATCATCCACCACAGTTGGATTAATGAGAGGTAGCCTAAAGAACTGGCAAGAGTTTGGCATCGAAGAAACATTTACTAAGTGGAAAGGAAGGAAGATGATATTCAGCCCTTTCACTGAACAGTTAGTGGCAGCAGAAGGCTTCTGGGAGTAAACTGACATATGCGAATGGGAGCACTGTATCTCAGCTTGCAGTTGTACATACATAATTTAAAGATACAAAGTGCTGTTTAGAGACCACCTACAAACACACAAGCAATCAATAGAGACACAACTATAACAAAAGTGAAAGCTCATCTTTTTGAGACTTAATATAAAAAGGCCAACAAATGAGTTTTAGCATGTGTGTGAGAGATGCACTTCTGTGCATGTCCATATGGTGGTCAACATTAGGCCTCATCCCCTGTCCCCTTCTTCTGTGAGAGGGTGGAGCCCCCACCCTATATTCTCCTACCTGGCACAACAAGTCTCTGCAAGGATAGGTGCATCACCTCCCACTGAGGCCAGACAAGGCAGTCCAGTAAGGGGAATGGACTCCACAGACAGGCAAAAGCTTCAGGGACAGCCACAGATCCAGTTGCTGGCTTACCACATGAAGACCAAGCTGCATACTTGTTACATATGTGTTGGGGGATGTCCTAGGACTTGCTCGAGTATGATCTTTTTTTTGGTTGTTCAGTCTCTGAGAGCCCCCGAGGGTCCAGGTTAGTTGACTCTGTTGGGTTTCCTGTGGCGTTCTTATCCCCAATGGGCCTCTAATCCTTCCTCCTAGTCTTCCATAAGACTCCCCAAACTCCATTCACTGTAGATCTCTCTGCATCTGTTCAGTCAGCTGCTGGGTGGAGCCTCTCAGAGGACAGTCATGCTAGGCTCCTTTCTGCAAGCATAATAGAATACCAAATAGTGTCGGGGATAGGTTCTTGGCCATGGGATGGTTCTCATGTTGGGCCAGTTATTGCTTGGCTATTCCCCAAAGCAATGTTTCTGACTGGATACAGAGCTTGTTGGTTTGGCTCTATGAGTTAGTCGGCCAGAGATTTCCCCCAAGATCTGCCTGTTTCTATATCCCCAGTGCTGGGGTTATAGATTTGCATTGCTATGTCTGGTTTTTATCTGGATGCTGGATAGCCAATTGTGGGTCCTCATGTGTGTAGAGCAAGCACTTTCCCCATGGAGCCATTTCTTCAGCCCCATCAGAGAGCTGTCTGTATGGACTTCTCCCTCTTTGGGGACCCTAGAGCAAAGTGGTTGAAGCTATTGAAGCACATTCCCACAGCAAACCACATGTTTTCTTTGGAGATGCACAGACCTTAATTAACACTTCTGGCCCAGGAGAGTAGTTTAGATATGAATGTGAATGATGTGCAGGTCAAGTAATTAGATGGTCAAGAGGTCTCTATTGAGGTGAAAATGTTTTAAATCGCTGACTGGCAGGGCAAACTTGCCTGTGATGATTAATCACCAAACAGTTATACCTTTCTTCTTTCTGGTGAAATCTGGGCTCGGGGTGGGGGTGGTGATGGGAGGATTTAGGTGAGCAGCACTATTTATTGAGTACTCAGGGCAGGTCAATGCTGAGTGAAAAAGTATCCCAGTATTATCTTCAAAGGTCTGACCAGATGGTTATTATTCCTAGGTACCTGGAGCCTGCAAAAGTAGATGCTGAAGTCCGGGGATGTAACCCTGTCAGTAGAAAGACTGTCTGGACTGCTAGAACCCTGGTTTCCATCCCCAGCACCACATCAAATGCAACTTGATGGTGCAACCTGTAATCATAGCACTGGATAGCTGATGTAGGAGGATCAGAAGTTCAAACTCATCCACAGATCCACAGTTTGAAGCTAGCCTTAGCTACATGAGACACTATCTCAAAAAATAACGAGGTTAGAAAAGAGATCTTTCAGATCCCATTTTCCATGGCCCACACTTGAATAAAACCTTTCTTTGTAACAGAGAACACACACTATAGAGGCAACTAGAGGCTTAGATCTGTTCCAGACTTTGTCTCACAGATGAATTTGCTGATGATCTGGTGTTTGATCACTTTATCATAAAATGGCATCATCGTGGTGAGGGTTCTTGTGGTTTGCCCTTCTCTCCTGCCCAGTTTAGTTAAACTGTAAATAAACCCACTTTCCTTTCTCACTACTGTATCCTAATTTCTTTAGTCATATAAGGGAACAGAAGAGGTGTKTATGTGGACCTTAGCACCCAGAAACGTCATGGATATCTATCCTGATTCCTGCACATTCAGTGTCTCACTGCTTGGAACAGGGAAGCACCCAGTAGGTAAGGAACTCTCTGTCTCTCTGTGTCTCTGTCTCTTTGTATCTCTGCCTCTGTGTCTCTGTCTGTCTGTCTCTCTCTCTCTCTCTGTGTGTGTGTGCGTGTGTGTGTCTGTGTGTGTTCTTCCTTATGAGAGTCTCTCACTGGCCTGAAACTCATCAAAGGGACTAGACCATCTGGCAATCAATTTCCTGGGTTCCTCCTGGCTCTGTTCTCTAGAGCTGGGATCACAAGCATTCACTACCATACCCTGCTTTAAAAAGGGATTCATTCTGTTTTAAATCATGAGTATATGTTTTTGGGGGGGTAGGGGATAATGTACACTTGTGAATACATGTGTCCATGCAGTCTAGAAGATGGCGTCTGATTCTCTAGAGCTAGAGTCAGAGACAGTTGTGAGCTGCCTGGTTGGGGCTGAGAACTGAACTCAAGTCCTCTACAAGAGCAGCATCTCTGAGCCACCTCTCCAGCTAAATACGCAGCTCTTTCTTTTATTTTTTTGAAAAAACACAGATTCTAGGGTTAGAATTCAGGTCCCAATACTCACAAGACAACCACTTGTTTGAGCCATGTCCTCAGCCTCGACCCTGGGCTCTTAACCACCGACTGTACCTTGAGACCCCTTTCAGGAACTCGGAGCTGTTAGCAAGATGAAAGGTGAGAACGCTACTGAAAGCTCTTTGAATGGCAGAGAGTTGCACGAATGTTCAAAGGATTAGACAAGTGGATGTTAAAGAACAATAAGCAATCTCCTATTTATTAATTTTATCCACTTTTCCCTGACTGCTCTTTGAGACATTTTTTTTTAACTTCAGTTCCCAGTGAGGCATGAAGGCAGGCTTTTGCAACAGAGTATGAAAAGTATTAATAATTTGGTACGGCCTTAATTCATTTCATGATTCTGTTCTGCCGAATCTACAGAGGCGGCTTCTGGCCTCATAATTATAAGAGGTGCTTCCAAATCGCTCTTGACTGGAGCTTATACTGTTTGATCATTATAGCATTCCGTTTTACTTTATTATTCGGTTTGATTTGGTGCTAAGAAACCTAAGGCTACATAAACTGTGTGTTTTATATCTTTAAAAGTGCTGTTGAGATAAATCCTTATATGAAAAGGCTCTAATGCTAAATCAATGCCATTTATTTTTAAAATTGAGGCTATTTCTATAAGAGAAGAAACTTCTAATGCCAGACAGAATATCACGCATATTTATCACACATACAATGGATACGACTGGCTTTCTTTTCTTTCTTTCCTTTAAAATAGCAAATATTATTGGCAACTTTTATGTTTATTGTTTCCTTGTTTATTTGTTATGACTGTGGGGGGGGTGTCATGGTGCACAGGTGTAGGTCAGAGAATATGGAATCTGTCTTCTCCTTCTACCTTTATGTCGGTTCCAGGTCATAAGGCCTGTGGGGCAAATGCCCACTGAGATATCTCACCAGCCCAAATAAGCTACTATTAAATCATGGGTTACTTTGGGCTAATGTTGAATCTGTGGCTAAAATAAGAATTAATTTAGATTTATTCTGTAATTGGTGAGCCTGTATTTGCAAAAGTCAGGATAGAATTTAAGGTTCTTGAAGGTAGAGAGGTATTACTCTCCTGTCTCTCACATGGAAATTAAAAAAATAAGTTTGATCAGAAAGTAGACACAGTGGTAATGACCTGTAATCTTAGTTCCCTGGGAGGTAGATGGGAGAATCACGAGTTCAAGACCAGCTTGGTGTGCACAGTAAGTATGAAGTCAGCCAGGCCAATTTAGTTAAACCATATCACAAAATAAAAAGGCAAAGGAGTGCTAGGGATTTCGCTCAGAGAGGTGGGGAACACGGCTTAGAAATAAAGTGCCAGCCACCAAGAATCCCTAGTGACAGCCCATTGGTCTCAGTAGTATAGACCCTGCTTAGAATTTCCCAGTGAGAGGATGGATGTATAGCTCAGTGGTAGAGCACCTACCTKGAAACCCTCCTCCCCCAAGTGAGGGGCTAGGGCTATAGCTTAGCAATAGAGCACTTGCCTAGCATATGTGATGACCTGATTTCATTTTTAGTAACGTGCATGCACATGCACGCACACGCGCGCACGCGTGTGCACACACACACAGATCCATCATCACCACCACCACTACCACAAAACAAAACAAACAAAAGCCATAGTTGATGAGTAAGCAATGTGCCCATGTAGTAGGCTCGCATCCTAAGCAGAATAGTTTCTAGCTAGAACCCCTAAGGACAGTAGTTCTGTATTTACATTTTTTGCTTATTGGCAACATGGAATCACCAAGGTACTCTGCCTCATGCCTTCACACAAATGCACATGCACATACACACATGTACTTTAACTCTTTTTTCTTTTGGGGGACAGAGACTTGTAATCACCTCATCAARACAGAAACATATTCTAAAGAGACAGTAGTGCTTCTGGCTACCAGACTGCTAAAACAAGGTCYTCTAGAAATTGGAATTCCKCAGGAGTCTCGTGCTGGAAGAGGAACAAGGGAGAAGCCTGGAGCAAGCCAGAGGGCAAAGCTGTCTCCCAGGAAGAGATTTCACACAGTCTGACAACTTGTCAGAATACCTTCTGGGAGAAACAGGAGCTGATAAAATGAAGGGTCAGTGGTGGGTGGTGTGGTGGGGCCACACTTAACCAAGACTATTGAGTTATTCACACCTCTTGTTCACTAGTTAAACCGATGCTGGTGCCCCAGAGGTGAGCGTAGGGATCATAGGACCTCTTTATTTGTCCCTCTTTGTAGTGTGTCCTCAACAATCTTCTCTCTCTGCTTTTCACCATAACTCACCTCTTGGGGTTTTGAGTATGCGTGTTTAATCTCTTACCTCACTGGGGCCATTGCGGCCCCAAGTCTAGTAACAGTCTGAAGTTATAGCCTCAGACTCGATTCAAACTTGTTACTTAGTCCAAACTGGATTTGAACTTGTGACAATCCTTCTACTTACTCTCCTGAGCACTGAAATTACAGTCATGAGCCATGACACTAATACCTTAGTTCTTAGAATAAGTGTAGCCCTGATTCATCACAAAGCCCCACATGAAAGGTTCATTCAATCCAACAGACATTTGCTTGATCAGGGAACAGGTGTTGAGTAATCAAGCATATAAAATATAATGCTAATTACTGGAAGAGCTGGAGATAGGCAAGGCTTACCCTCACCCTTATGGGGATTCTGAACAAAGAAACCTGTCACTCAACCAGTTTACAATCTGGTGTCTTTCAGTCTAACCAAGGCCCCCTTTGACAAGTTCAGTCTCTTCAGCACAAAATAAGAGGGGTCAATGTAGGCCCCCAGGACAAGCTATCATCTGACTCTGCTCAATTCTATAAAATAAGGTTAAGTTGAATGGCAGGTCAGTTGAATTTCAGTCAGTGACAAAGCCTGGTGGTTGTAGATTGTTATTAGAGAGAGGACTGAGACTCAGCTTTGGAAGTCCAAAGAATTCCTCTCATTTTAAGGGAATTTCCAAAGGAGACCTTGTTTCTTCATCAACAAGAAGAATTGGAACAAGCCAGGATGAGGAAGAGTTGAAGATTTCACTTAAGACATTTTTTTTCTTTTTTTTTATTGGATATATTCTTTATTTACATTTCATTTCCCTTTTTCCTGGTTTTCCCGCCCCCCCCAATGTCCTATA
>BDUI01001292.1:64738-86668 GCA_002335545.1 Apodemus speciosus
AAAAAAAAAGATATCTCTAGCACTAGAGGCATTGGACCACACCTCATTATAGTGACATTTCGTGGGATTCTGTTCATATCTATTTGTATTATAACATCTTTTTGATCCAGCATGTAATTTTGTTAGGGTGGTATGGTGCTACCTGTTGTCTGAGATGTTCGCAGCCCTGGAACCAGTGATCATTTAAGCAGTAAGCATACTTGGTCCAGAAGCTGTCTATTCTTAGTTGGTATGTTGCCCATGTCCTATCATCTGTCCACCATCTGGGTATTTTGTATAGTGGGTTTAGGACTTTAGGCCTATAGGTGGGCCATGATATTTGTAGTTTGGGAGTGATAGGCACACTAGTACTCCCAGTGCTGTTGCCAGAGACTCCACATATACCAATTCTGGGGTGTTTAACATTGAAAATGATAATGTAACATAGAGCATGGAAAGCATAGCCAATGGGTGCCTCATGGTTAGGAACATGGATAGAGCTACTCTGTCAACTGCCCTGAAAGCAAATAGTCAATAATCCACTAATAGTGGATATAGGGTTAGTAATAACAATGCTACCATAGCATTGGATCCTATTGTACCCAATCAGCCAGTCACACAGTCAGCATTTCCAATTTTTTTTGTCACCATATTTAGCCAGCAAATGGTATAAATGGCTATCAGATTAGTAGTARTATGATTATTATGTATTTGGTCACAGAAGTGCACACCAAGGTCTACCACTAGAACCAGAGAAACAATGATAATAAGGATCACTGTATATGTCAATACTCTCACACATGCACATACACACAGTGCCTGGTTGTGTGATTCGGAGTCCTCCAGTTTGGTCAGTTGTAGTCCTCCCTTGCTGTCCGTGGTCCGCATGGTGTTCCCAGTGCTGGGTGCTATGCTTTCTGTCTGGGTTAGTTTATCCTTGTGCCTGTGAATGCAAGCTTAGGGTTTGATTACATTTCTGGTTTTTTCTCATCTGGATAATCTATATCTGTCTGTGTGTTGAGGACTTCCTCAATTAGAGATTTCTGTTGGTTCTAGGTCTGCTATTTAGTTCAAAGGTAGCTTTTGCCAGAGCTTCGGAGAATGGTCTATCTTTATGTGCTATTAATTTTAATTTAAGTAATCAATTGAATCTTTCAATATTACCTTCTGCTGTTGGGTTATAGGTCAGATGAAATTCCCACATTATGTTAAGAGTTTTTTGCCAGTCTGTGTGATTTTAGCAGTAAAGTGGGCTCCTTGATAGCTTTGTATTAGTCGGGGTATACCATAGGCTGAACTCCATGACCACAATGTAATATTGTTAGTTTTTGGTCTGGTTTGGGTCCTGATTTGGCCATACCTAATTCTGTGTAGACGTCTACTATTGCACATGTGTACTGTTTCTTAAACTCATTTAATGGTCCTGTGCAATCAGTTTGGAGTGTGTGATTAAAATATAGTCTGTGAATGCCTGTTTCATGATAATTATGTTTAAATATGGTTTTGGTTGCAGGGCATCCTTCGAATTTCTGTATGGCATTCTTAATTTTATTCCATGTTATGACACTGTTCCTTTGAGTGAACCATTGGTATKTTGCATGGCTCTCTGCATGTCCGAGGAATTTATTTGCTCTATTTCTTCTCTTTTGATCTCTACCTGTGTGGCGGGAGTCACTTGGGTTTATTTCCTCTTAATTTTGAGTTTTGTAGGTCCTGTCTGTTTGCTTTGGTAATGTGCCTTAAGTTTTATCACTATGCTTGCCAACCTGTCTGCTTCATTATTATATTTGGTTTGTAGGTCATCTTTATTTTGGTGGGCATCTACATTATATACCTTAACTCTTATGTCCTTACTAATTTGAGCTATCTCCATCCAAGCTTCTTTAGACCACAAGTCTTTACTGTTGATTTTCCATTCTGTTAATCTCCATTTTCCTGATCAAGTTACTATTCCATTGGCCACACACCAAGAATCTGTAAAAAGATGTAAGTCCTTTCCATTCTTGCAGGACCGTCTAGCTGTCAATAGGGCTGCTATTACCTCTGCATGTTGTGATTTGCTCTTTCCTTCCTCTATTAGTACCATTCTGTCTGCCAGTCTAAAAGCTGCTGCTTTCCAGCACACCATATTGCTTTTAGTGGTGGCTGAGCCGTCAGCAAACCAGTGAGGGGGAGTATTGATTTGACCCCCATGTTCCTATGGGTATCTGTTTCTAGGGAGGAGAGGCATCAAGTGCGATTGGTACCTGGCTTTTGTTAATTGATGCCAGTATGTGCTCCAACACCATTGGTACCATCTCCCGTGCAGTCAGGTTTGCTCCTTGAAGGAAATCTGAGAAATACCATTTTCATTGTATACCTTTCCTTCCATTGGCAGCCCTGCCTATGCCTCTTCTGGTGCCTTTACCCACTCAAGAATGGGCATGGTGAATCGGAGTACCACTGGGCTCCATCTTAGGATGCTGTGGCACGTGCGGAGTGCTTCATAGGCAGTCCTTATTGTTTTTTCAAAGAGTGAATACTTGGCATCTGACCAAGGGAAGTGTTTACCATAAAAGCCAATTGGTTTTATCTGTGGTTGTTTAACAAATATATTCCAATTGCCATATCCCTTTATAAAGAGGGTATCTATTATCACCATGCTATCTACATTGATGTAAATTAAATTACTAAATTGCTCTATATATTTTAATATGATTTTTACTGCTTCTTCCTGGGATCATACCCAGGTGAAGTCAGATGCCTTCTTCGCTATACTGTCTAATGGTTGGAGCAACAATTATAGGTATGATATATATTGTCTCCAATACCCAAATAAACCTATTAACTGCTGGGTTTCTGTCTTATTCTGAGGTCTTGGTAAGTTTCTTAATTTGTTAATTACTTTTGGGGGAAAGGATGGTCCTCTAGTTGTCCAGTGTACTCCGAGGAATTTAACTTCCTCTGCTGGCCCCTTTACTTTGTCTTTATTAATAGTCCATCCCTCATTTGTTAGGTGTTCGATTAAGTCTGCTACTGTTTTATGTAAAATTTGTTTGTCACTTGCTATCAATAGAAGGTCATCTATGTATGAAAAAATTGTTACTTCTGCTGTATGGGATGACTCTAAAGCCCATCTAAGTACATTGTGTGCTATAATCAGGCTGTTTTTGAATCCTTGTGGAACTCTAGAAAATTGATATTGTTTTCCTTCCCATGAGAATGTGGTGATTTCTCTAGAGTTGGGCTGTAGGGGAATTCCAAAGAGCATGTCTGTTAGGTCTATTGTGGCTAACCATTTGGGTGCCACCTGCCTGATTCTCAGGAATATATCTTCTACATCTGGCAATTACCCAGGCATCTGCTCTGATAGCTTGTTTATATTCCTGTGGTCTACTGTGAATCTCCACTTGCCATTCCGTTTCTTCACTGGCCACGTGGGCCTCTTGTAGTTGAAGCTTTGCATTGGTTCGGTAACACCTTCTGTTAGTAATGTTTGTGTGGTGTCCTTCACTTCCCCATCCCACCTTTCATGGGGTATTGTGGTGTGAAAGAGGGTGGTAGTTTGGGTAGTTTTACCTGTGGAATTTTGACTGTAGCCAGTAGTATCTTTGTTATTCTTTTCTAATTCAAAAATTTCGGAAATAATTTGTGTGTCGTGGATAGTCCTATGATATTTTCTGGGGCACTGCACAGAGCGGAATCCAGCTTGTAGTTCTTATGTACATGCCATGTTAGTCTAGTCATAGAGGGTCTGACTCTGCCTCCAACTCCCCCTGCTCCTGTGTAGCCTCTAATCTTGCCTGTGTTTAGGATCTGTCCTTCATCTAGGGTATAGACATTAATTTCACTACCAGTGTCCAACAGCCATTGACCACTTTGGTGGTGCCGTGGGTAGCATGGTGGGTAGTGCTCTTCTGGGTTTTAGATGTTGCATCCCTGAGGTCGAAAGGGAAGTCCTCGTCCTTTCAGACTATTCCTGAGTGGCAGCCTGTTCATGGGTCTTGCCCCTACACTTGGCCTTTGATTATTGAATTCTAGGTTTGGGGACCCTTGGCTGTTGGGTCCCCCTTTCCCTAAAAAGATCTGTGAGGAGCTTGCCCAAACAAGCGTCTGGTGGGAGTCCATGCCTGGCCTGGTCCTGATCTAATTGGGAGGTTGCTATTAGGTCTTCCAAAGGGTCTTATATTTTTGAACTGTCTCTTCATTCCATTAAATTTCTTACCTTTAATGGGTAGGGATACTACCTTCTCTGAGTCTAACTCTCTGTATGATTTTAAGAAGTCTATGGCATCTGCCACAGTTTGACATCCTTGCAATGGTCAGGCTAGGGTCATCCTGAGATTTGGAGCTCCTTTTAACAGGATTTTCCTTAACTGGGCCAATATTGGTGCTGCCTGTGGGGTAGGTACCTGGTTGTAAATGAAGTGGAGTACTCCTAGTTTTCTTGCTAACTGAATTGCTTCCTGTAAATCATTCCATTTTGCTGAGGCCTCAAACTGAGTTAAATCTAAGGAGTGGAATGCATATCTCCAAGGTGCAGTTATCCAATCAATCAGTGGGTGCGTGTCTCCTAGGGAGCTGTCTAAACGTGCCCTAGAACATTGAGCATTGTAGGATTTTCCACCACGCTCCCGATTTTGCACATCTCTTGGTCTGATAACGTTATTGTATCTGCTCCCTTCTCCCACAGTTTTACTATGTAGGATGCATCCCTCATGCCATTTGGGGCATAATCGTTTCTAAATTCGTTAACTTCCTGTGGGGTATACACTGGTTTCCATTATCACTTCGGTGGGGCTGGCATGTCCGGAACCCCTTACCGATGTCTGAAGCCKGGAGGCAGTCACTGGCAGTGACAGGACCAGCTCTGAGTCTGGGGCATTTTGAAAGGATTGGAGTCCTTCCAAATGATCTTCATGGCTAGCCTTTTGCCCATTAGTCTATCCTTATGCAAATCGACTATAGTCTTCATGAGTATACTAGGTACTTCTTTCTGTGATGCACTATCATAGGTTCCACCTGCTGTGGTGCTGTCAATGGGACGTCAAGTTTAACTTCCTTGCATTCAGTCTTATTCCTGCCAAGCTCTTTCCATCGAGTCGGAGGTTTCTTTGTCCTCTAATTTTATCCTTTTCATACCCTTGATGAGCCTTTTTAGTCAACTCATGGTGTTGATTTATAAGCTATGTGGTACAGTGTCTTTAGTGTTTTCTTTTTAAAGTACCAGGTGATATTACTTCCTGGTGGAKTTTTCAATAAGTCGTTAAATAATTTAACCACCCTTCTTACTAGTCTTTTTACCAACAAATCTCTCATAGGGCTTGGGGACTTCTACCTTCACCCATTACCCACTCTTCCTCCTACCTTGGTTTTCTCAGGAGCTTCCAGCCAGAGCTGGCTTCGAGGCGGTGGGTTCCAGTCCCCCCTGGCTCCTTGATCTACATGTCTGTGCCTATTACCTGCTCTTCCTTCTCGCCTGGTCCCCCCATCTAGGACTTTGGGTCAGAGTTGGCTTCGCGGTGTCCTAGACTTTCGATTTCAAGAGAGGCTAGTGCCTACTAAGTAAGGGTGCCTAGGCTCAGACTAGGAGTATATCTGAATTCTACTGCCCAGTAAACAGCCCCAAATTTAAGCACTTGGTAAAGCGTGGCTGCTAAGCGGGGCTCCAGCTTGAGATCCTGCCGACTACGCCAATGGTTGCCAATTGGGGTTGAGAACAGAGGCGAGAAGGGAGCCTTGGACTCAGAGGTCAGGTTATAATAGCTTATTTATTCATCAATAAACAAGGAAATAGATGAATGGGATTACATTTGTTCACACACACACTTCACTAACCTCCAGTCTGTCCTGATGTCGTAGTCTGGCTCGATGGTGGTGTGCCCGGGTAAGGTTCCTACATGTCTGTTCTTCTGCTTTTGGGTCCCACTGAACCTTGGTCTGCGGTGCGGGCTTGTTTCGTTCGGCAGCAAGCATCCAGGTAGGTGCACTCAATTTCTCAGCATGACAGCATCTCCATGGGACTCCGGGGAGTGAGTTGCGGTGGCCACACCAGGGTATTTAAGCTACTCTTAGCCAATCATAATTGARGTGTTCACCCATTACTTCATCGGGCCTTTACCTTACTTCAACGTTATCACACTCATGCACACACTCTAGGCTTGGTTTCCATGGTTACATTCCTCCATGGTATCATTTCCTTATGTTGCTTATATCTTGTTTTGTACAGAACCCTGTTCCTTTAAATTCTATACATTAGAGGTTACCATCTACATCAGTACCAATCTTATTGTACCAGAACTTTTGTTTAGTTTTTATTTGTATTCTTTATTGTCACTATTGTTGTTGGGGGCAGCATCTCTGTCCGAGGTTGTCTTGATCTTGTATCTTCCTGCTTCAGTCTCTCTCAGTTCTGGGATTGTAGGCTTGGTCAGACTCCTACTGTACTCTTTAACCTTAATTTTGGACATTATTTCATATGCATTGAAATTCTTGTATTTATTCTTTTGTAAACTGCCTATCATTATCTTTTTAAACTTTAAACTCCTTTATTTGCAGTTTTATGGCTGAGTAGAACTTTCAGTGTTAAATTCAGAATGCCTGTTTGTATGTGTGGGCATTCTGTTAAATTGTACCATCACAGTAGTTCTGAGTTAATAGTTGATAATTGTAAAAAGTAAGCTAGCTGGCTCTGATGGAAAAACTCAATATAATTCAAACTATATAGTAACTAAAATATTAAATTGAACTACTTTTACTCTTGCATATTAAATTTATTATTAGCTAGAAAATAATTTTTTTCAGTTTCTTTTCTGGTCGCTGTAATAAGATCCCTTAATAAAGTTTTAGGAAAGAAAGATTTATTTTAGCTTACAAGAGAGAAATTACAATGGTAGGTGCTTGAGGGAGTTGACTATATCGTATTCATAAGTAAGGACAGAGATCAATGAATATATCAGCTTGCTTTTCCAGGGTTACAAAGTTCATCATCCCCTGCCCAGGAAATGGTGCTATCCACAGAGAGAGTGGGTTTTTCCACCTCAATTTTTAAAAACATAATCAGTGATTCACTCATGCAATAGGCTTTATCCAGACATCTCTCTATCAGGCTGACAAGGAATCCTTTTATTTTTCCAAAATATTATTGATGTTCAAAAATCATGTACTTGATATCGAGAACTATTACCTATTTTTAAAAATCATTTTGTGCATTGCAGATTAGTCTTGCTAATATTTGAACTTTTCTGTATCCATAATCATCTAGGGTGATTGTCTATAGTTTTTCTTATGATGACACATCTGCTTTTGGTCTCTTTGCTTTTCCTAGAGACTTGATAGAATTTATGAGAAGACATCTGGACTTAGGACTGTATGGGCAGGCTATTTCTCTGGGATGGCTTTACATTTCTACATCCTTCTTGTGTTTCTTGGGTTGATTCACAAAACTCATTTTTGCCCAAGCAGCTGATTCTTGAGGCATTTCCTCACCCTATTAGATGTAGGTTTCCATCGGGAAGTCCCCTCTTTTGTCATTTCATCTTCTCTCTTTCTACCTAACATGAACACATTCAGGAAACATTCCTTTCTAGTTTCTATTTTATTTCAGCTTTTCCCTTTATCGTTTGTTCCTTCTACTTACCTTGGGTTCACCTTGATTCACATCCATTGACACCCCAAACACCTCACTTTATGTCTGCATCATAATGCACTGGAAGACACCTTCATTATAAAACATTCCAGTAACATATATGGAAAAGGTGAAGTTCATCTAAGCAGGAGCCAGCTTGTGGCAAAGGAGGTCTCACATCTAACATTCAATGCAGAGCATGCACATTGTGTCAATTTAAGTTTTCATCTTTCCTACTGTTTCTATTGTCTCAGCATTTCTCTGGGATTTTCTCTTAGTTCTACACCAAAAATTATTGTGTGTGTGTCTCACATTACTGTGTGTGTCTCACATTATTGTGTGTGTGTCTCACATTATTGTGTGTGTCTCACATTACTGTGTGTGTCTCACATTACTGTGTGTGCTCTCACATTATTGTGTGTGTGCTCTCACATTATTGTGTGTGTCTCACATTACTGTGTGTGTGCTCTCACATTGTAAATTATTGTGTGTGTGTCTTACATTGTTCCCCTTGCAAAAACCATGAATTATAGATGTGCTGAGAGGCAGAGCTTTGGTCGATTGTCCTATTCATAGTATATGAATTTTCCCACACGTTGTTTTTCTTAAATGTATTATTGTATAATAAATAAATAACAAACAGCCTTGAGAATACTTCTGAGTGCATAGTTTGGTTCTGCCTTGTTTTAACAGTCTCAGTGGTACTGAGCAGCACTTTGTAGAAGTTTATATGGTTTTAGTTTCTGAGGGTGGAATAGATAACTAATTTCTAGGTTTTTGATGGAAATAGATACATAATTTTCTACATGGTGCTAGACTTGTTGAGAAAAAAATAATAAATCTTTTTCTGTGGGGAGAGGGAGTTAGAATGCCCTTTCCTCCACTCTGATATACTAAATCTCCCACCCCCGTTTCTGCAGTGCTGGTGAATACAGTTTCTTTGAGTAACCAGTCTTAACCAGTCAGCACAGTGCCCTTTGCCTCCATGCAAGGTTGGATGTGACCTTTAACTTTGTTCTGTCACTCAACTGAACCTCTTTCACTTTTAACATCATGGTATCACAATTGCATCTGAACCAATAAACAGGTTTTTTTCAACATACAAACACTTTATGTGTTCACATTAGCCAGTATTTATGGTTTCTGCTTTGATGTCAATCTTAGAGAGTCCTTTCTACTTATAGATTGCAGGAATAGCCAGATAATTATTCCTATTATCTTTAACTTTAATCAACTTCTAATTTATTTTAAGGTAAGATATGAGATAAGGATCAGGCATAATTTTTTCAGATGTCAATATAGTTTTCCTAAGTATTGTTCTCTTTCAGTATTGTCTTCTCTGTCTTCTCCTAACTCACTCCCTCTCTGTTTCCTTCTCTCCCTTTCTCTCCTCCCTCCCACTCTCCCTCTCCCTTTTCACATTTCTTTCTCTTCTTTAGTTTTACTGGGGATACTACGCGAACCCACTCCCCTCAGCAGTGTCCCTTGCCCTTAGGCACTAATTATTGTACAAGGTTTTATACTGTTAGGGCTTTAGAAGCCGCTGTTTTTGTAGAGGAAGTTTCTGTAAATCAGGATCTAGTTTGGGTCTATATATTTACACTCATGCATAGAACCATTTACCCTTCCCTCTGGGCTGTTGTAAGTTTTCTAAATGTTTTATTTTCTGGTTTCACTAGTCTACCTGTTTCTTTCTTGAGGGTGCATATAAGACTTCAGGTGAACCGTCAATTTTTTTATTTTGAAATTTCTAAAATAATGTTAATATTTGGATGGAAATTGTGTCACTAATTTAGTGAGAACCAACTTTTTATAATATTAAAAATTTCTATGAAATCTGGCACTTTAATCCTAGCACTCAGAAGATAGAGGCAGGCAGATCTCTGAGTTTGAGGCTAGCCTGGTCTACAAGGGACTGAGAAACCCTATCTTGAAACCACAAAACAAAACCAAAATTCCAGGAAAATATCTATTCTCTTATTTAAGTTTTTATTTCTGACTTGGGTGGCATATATTGCATAAAGGAATGTCTCATTGTTGCAGGGGTGGAGGAGTGAGTGTCATTAGACTTTTAAGTGTGCGCATGTGTACACAAACCTTTTTGTGTCATCACTACAAAGTGAACCCACTTCCCTTTATAAGTTGATGTTTCAATTTTTACTCTTCAAGTGGCCACATTAGTATCTAATGGGGTATTAGTTTGTTACAGTAAGTAGTTCTTGCCTGAACTGTGGAATTTGGGAAGAGTATATAGACTTAAGGGGGTATCTAGTGTCTTCTTAGAAGACTTGATGGCTGGAGACACTGGTGCTGAAGCAATGACAGGTCAGCAGGGCAAAGTCCAAGTCCTGTCAGGGAAATTTCCCTGGTGATAGAGAGCAAAAACCTCAGATAGCCTTGGAAGAGACAAGAGGAACAGTGGTTCTGAAAGAGCAAGACCAAACCCTTCACATCTTGGCTTCCTGCTGTCAAGCTTGCCTCCACAGGACAGGCAATTGCAGGAAAACAGAGTATGGAGGGCATGCAGAATGGGGGCTGGGTAACCCTTCCTTCACTTTGGTTCAGTTGGGATTTTTTGATTTTTGTTTTTGTTTGTTTGCATTTTTCTTTTTGAGAGGGAGGAAAGTTAGATCTGCCTCCTCTCTCTCTCTCTCTCTCTCTCTCTCTCTCTCTCTCTCTCTCTCACACACACACACACACACACACACACACACACACACACACACAAAACTGGGTAAAGCCTTTCTGCATGATTCTGCTTGACCAAGTAGAGAGTGAGGAAGTACCTTTCCTGGACACTCTCAATGCCTTCTACAGGCTAAGAAATACAGACAGCAGAAGTCTCTGGTCAGCAACAGTCTGCCCTGGGCCATCCTGCACTCTAGATTGGCACTATGCCTCTGTTACCTACATGTGGGAGATCTATGGGCTATGAACTGGGAATACAGAATTTTTCTATCTTATTTATCTCCATAATAGTTAGGGCTGGTCTCAGTTAGTAATGGGTATTTTGAGCCCAGGAATGAGATCTCTTAAAACTCTGGATTAATGTGCATTGACCATATGTTTAAGACAACTGTGAAGACATGGCATTGTGGTCTGTAGAGATAGTKACCTTATACACCAGGTCCTGGGGCTCTGGTTGGAGTTAAGGGCAATATCAGAAGGAAGGAGACTTTCATGAGCCCTAATGTTCTTCTGCAGATACCAGGGTGGAGGAATCCAGGAGAGGTCTGTCTGTGGAGCACATGGACACGGAAGGCATGAGAACTGCCATTCAAACTCTTCCCTGATGTAACTCAAGGCCTCCAGGACTTGGGGAAATGAGTTGCTCTTCGTTGCCTTTGATCTTTGGTTTAAGACTCCCATGTGGGTTCTGCTGTTTGGTCAGTTTTATGGAACGCTCAGCTCTAGGGCTGCAACTTAATTGTCTCTGCAGCCCTCTTTACTATGCTTTAAAGTTTTTCAAGCCAAGCAAGGCGATGGCTCTGGTGTTCTTTGCTCCCTGTTTATTCTGCTTCAGGTTTATAGAAGTTTATAAGTTTGTAACTTAATTATGCTGTTAGTTTTGTAAAACTTTATTTTTGAGGCAGAATCTTACTGTGCTGCCCAGGCTGGCCTTAAATTCCTGGGCATGATATCCATCCGACTCAGACATGCAGGTAGCCTGGGCTGTAGTGACTTTCTGCTGCGCATGGCTAAGTTTTAATCTGCTCTCCACACAGTGATCTCTCRCCCTGTTCCAACGGCAGGTATGGGAAGGCTTTTCCCCATGCCTCAGGGCTCTTCCATGCTCTTCCTTGAATCTTCCGTGTCCTGGTTCCAGCTCACCACCTGTCATCTGCTAAGTCACAGCTTCGAACCCCCTCTGTCGGCTTCTTGATTTCCAGGCTTGTGTTCTCCTTCTAAGGTCTGCACTAGGACTGATTTTTCTGGTGAGATTGCCTGTTTGTCACTTTCCCCATCAATTCCTGGATTGTGCTTAAAATTACTTATCTGATCGTTTCAGTGGATAACCAAAGGTGGGTGTCTTCTAGTTTGCTTGCTGTTGGTTTGTTGCTGTTGTTGTTTGTTGGTCCTRTTTCCTCATAGACTTGCTGTCCCACCCACCACTGTTTGGCATCTTGTATGAATAATTGGCAGGCTTGTGTGTCACCCCCAAGAAGGCTGTGCACCACCTGGGTAGGCTGGTGAGCTGTGATTTAGGCAAGGCTATATATCTGTCTCTTCTAAAAGCCTCTCTCCAACCAGGTACTAACTTCTAGCTCCAGATTTCTCAGCAACCTGCTAGGAAGTCACCCCTGTGGCTTAAGTAGCTCCTTGCCCTTGAACTTCATAACCCACAAATGATATATCCAGAATTAAACAAAAACCAGCATTCCATGGGAATTGTTCACTACACTCAAATATGGCTGGGATTAGTCCACCAATGGAGACATTTCAGTATTTTAAGTAATCAATTAATTTTTCTGTTTGTGTGGATATACATGTGTGGGGGTGCTCATGTGCATGTGGAGGTCAGAAGATGGCTTCAGGTATTGTCCTTCAAGAACCTTCCATTTATTTTTCTGTTGAGACAGGGTTCTTCTTGGCCTGGAACTCTTCACAGTAGGCAAAACTTGCTGGTTCCAGATCTTTTAGGGGACCACTTTTTCTGCTTCTCCTTCACTTTTTCTGGGATTACAATTACAACTCCATGGAGTCTGGGGATGGACCTCAGGCCTTTGTGCTTTTGAGGCAAGTACTCATTGACTGAGCAATCTCTAGCTCCAGCTTCAGTGTTTTCAAACAATTCAGTTGTTCTGGCTTGTCACGTCTGATCTATCATCCTGATGTTAACTAAGAAGCACAGGTCTCTGCTAATACATGTGGTCCAAGGCACAAGATGTCACTGTTGTGCTCACTGGGGCTCTTGTTRAAATCATGCCTTTAATGGTTTGCCTTTGTAGCCCAGAGTGAACTCATCAGACCGCTGTGTGGAGACATAAATCATAGCATATTTCTGGGGAACCTCAGATGAAACAAATCAAAGATCCCTCATCAGCATTTCAGTCACTCTTTTTAGTCACATGGCAAATATGGTCCATGCTGTATTTACATTGTGATGGTAAGGAGACATGAACATCAGTGTGGGAGATTAAAAAACGACAAGTTATATGGTGAAGCATGTGAAAAGGTGTATATACTGACATGCAATATCTAGGCTGATCTACAACTCAATAATAGGCATCATAAATCTAAGAGTGGCCCTGGAGACTGTGTTCTGGATGAATTAATAGAGCAGGTCAGCATGTTCTCCTTGATGCTGGGGCGACAGCATGGGCTCCATTGGTTACTTTTCCCTTTGGGCTGTGATGCCTTTCTGTACTGGGTGTGGCCACCACCATTATGCCTCCCTCTCTGCAGCTGTCATTACTGAGTTGTGCTTTCCTGTGTCTGGTGCCATTCACCTGGTCTACAGAGTAAATTCCAGGACAGCTAGGGCTACACAGAGAAACCCTGTTCCAAAAACTAGCTAAATAAGTAATAAAATAAAATCTTAAAATTAAATGATTTATTTTATGTTATGTATGTAAATGTTTTACCTGCATGTATGTATGTGTACCATGTGCATTCCTGGTACCTGCTAATGCCAGAGAGGGCATCAGATCCCATGGGACCTGAGTTACAGTCAGTTGTGAGCCGCCATGTAGGTACTACAAAGTCCGCCTTTAACCACTGCAAAAGCAGCGATTGCTTTTGACTGCTGAACTATCTTTCCAGTCCTAAAAATTAACATTTAGTTGTAAATGAGAATTTTGTGTATTGTGGTTTAATCTGTGTATGCATTATGGAGAGAGTTAATCAAGTTAATTCATGTATCCATCACTTTATCAACTTTTCTTTTCTGTGAAGAGAATATTAAACATCTACCCTTTTTTGTTTGTCCATTTTTTCCATTAATTTATTGTTCACTTTACTTCCTGATCACAGGCCCCCCTCCTCCCAGTACACCCATCACAACAGCCCCTCCCCTATGCCTTTCTCCCCTTCTCTTTGAAGGGGGAGGCATCCCAGGTTATCAACCTACCCTGGTAGGTCAAGTCACTGCAGGACTAGGCATATCTTCTTCCTCTGAGGCCAGACAAGATAGCCTAGTTAGGAGAATGGGATCCACAGGCACGCAACAACACAGTTAGGGYAAGCCCCTGCTCCAGTTGTTGAGGGACCTMCATGAAAATCAAGCTGCACATCTGCTACATATGTGCAGGGGYAGGGGAGTTAGTCCAGCCCATGTATGCTCTGGTTGGTGGTTCAGGAACTGCCCAAGAAAACCAACAGAGTAAACTAACCTGGGTCCTTGGGTCTCTCAGAGATTGAATATTTATTCTTTTGGCAAATTTGCTATCTATAATGTATTATTTTTCATGTTTATTAGTTCTCTGAGAATTTCCTACAATGTATTTTGAACATACTCTCTTTCCCAGCTTCACCCAGATCTGTATATCCCTCTTCCTTCTACAATTTTGTTTCTAGTTTCTAGTTTGTTGTTGTTTTGTTTTGTTTTTAACACACATTTTATTCTAATTTGTGCTGCTCATTTGCTCTTGGTTGTATGACCTTCTATGAGAGCATTATCAATTTATTAGAGGTTATATACTCTTAAAGAAAATGGACTCTCTCTTTCTTAGTAGCTGTCAGTTGTCAAAAGATCCTCAGTTAAAGGTGATATCTCACGCTCACCTTCCCTCTCCATTCTGAGATTTGATCTGACATGAGTTTGCACAGATCTTGTGCATGTTGTCATAGACGTTGTGAGTCCATATGTGCTCTGCTGTGTCTGAAGTGCTGTTTCCCTGTAGCTCTGGTTCTCATAATCTTTCCCTACTGTCTTACTCAATGATTCCTGAGCCTTAGAAGGAGAGAATGTAGATAGATATTCCATTTTAGGGCTAAGCCTTCCACAGTATCTTATTTTCTACACTATGACAAGTGTGGCTTTCTTTATTAATCACCATCTATCACCAAAACACACTTCTCTGATGAGGATTGAGGGATGCATAAATCAGTGGGTATAATGATGTCATTAGGAGTCACTTTAATACTATATTGAGTAGACTGCAGTATCTGGTTCTCCTATTAGCTATTTACCAATAGTTTGGGCCTATTACCTGTCTCATCACAGGTTCTTTTCCAGCTATAGTGCCAGGAATGAATTTTATCTCATAAAGCATTCTTTAAATGTAACCATAAGTGGTTGGTCACTACCTGTTTTCATCAGGGTTTCTATTCCTGGACAAAACATCATGACCAGGAAGCAAGTTGGGGAGGAAAGGGTTTATTCAGCTTACACTTCCACATTGCTGTTCACCACCAAAGGAAGTCAGGACTGGAACTCAAACAGGTGAGGAAGTAGGAGCTGATGCAGAGGCCATGGAGGGATGTTTCTTACTGGCTTGCTTTTCCTGGCTTGCTCAACCTGCTTTCTTATAGAACCCAAGACTACCAGCCCAAGGATGGCACCACCCACAATGGGCCCTCCCCCTTGATCACTAATTGAGAAAATGCCTTATAGCTGGATCTCATGGAGTCATTTCCTCATCTGAAGCTCTTTTCTCAGTGATAACTCCAGCCTCTGTCAAGTTGACACACAAAAACAGCCAGTACACTACCATGACGTTCATTACACCATTGCACCATGGGGATTTCTTGCTGCACCAGTCATGATTATAGCTTGCAGGGTTCATTGCTGGGTAAGATTGATAGTTAAGTTTCTTTCTAGTAGTATTATTTATCCCTCACTGTATTCCTTCCTCTACCCTGCTCTCCCATAACCCACATTTTAAAATATTTGTATTCAATCAATAATAAATAATACTTATATATAATAATAATAAAAATTAATTTAACCCCTCTTTTTTCATTATTCCCCATTAACTCATTATACCACTTTGTTTTATCTTCTCTTCATTGAAATTTTCTCCATGATTTCTTACTAATGTTTTGACATCTATGGCATTCCAAATGAAATACACATATCTTCAGATTCAAAATTAATAGCCACAAGTGAGAAGAAACATGGGGCATTTGTCTTTGTGGGCCTGGGTGGGGTCCTTCACTCAGAATGATTATTTCCATCTCCATCTGTTTACCTGCAGATTTGGTAATTTTGTTTTTCTTAATGGCTGAATAAAATTTCAGTGTGTAAATATACCACATTTCATTGTCTATTCATCARTTGATGGGCATTTTGGCTGTTTTTATTTCCTGGCTGTTGTGTATAGAATAACAATGAACATAGGTGAAATGCATCTCTACAGTAGGATACGGAGTCCTCTGTGTATGTTCCCAAAAGTGGTATAGCTGGATCACATCTATTTATGGCTTTTTGACGACTGTCCATACTGATTTCTACAGTGGTTGCACCACTTTATACTCTTCCAGCAGTGAACAAGTGTTCTTCCCTCCTTACGGTTTTGTCAGGACTTGTCCTCATTATCAACTGTAGTGCACTAGCTCATAGCACTGCTCCTCTAAGACTTCATACCTCTGAGCATCATCTCTTCTCCCAGTCCTCCTTCCCCAGCCTCTAGTACCCTACTGAAGTGTCAGCATCAGCTGGGATGTCTGATGAGCTCCTTGTTATGTCAGAGTAGAGGACTATTATTCCAGGGCATCGTGACCTAACAGAGGACTGGGTGGTCTGTTCTACAGGTGGAGGTGGAACTCAAAGGCATATGGCCCATGTCCCAGACTAGGGCCTTTACCCTGCAGTGTTCCCTCGGGCATCAGAAAGAGGACTGGAGGAAGGGTGGCCTCACGGATGCTGACACATGTAACTTGTGTCCTTATCTCAGGCTTTTTAGGACCTGAGGGGATGGCAGAACCAYGGTGGGAGTGGGGAGATTGATGGGATTGCAGTCATGCAACTTGGTACCTTCGGGGAGACAAGGAGAAAGGGCTAGACTGCCCTGGGTTCTGAGTCTCTGCCAAGTGACAGGAGTTGAGTATGTGGTAGCCATAGGTGTCTCACTCATTTGGCAGGCCCTTTACAGACTCAGCTAGGGGTACTGCTAGAGTGTGGCCTCTGCTAAGAAAACAGCTCTTTCAGACACAACACTAGAGAGTGCTTGCTGCCTGCATCCTGCAAAGGAGGCCAGAAGAGAATGTGCTGTTCTACTGTTAGTTGGCACAGTGTTCATTTGCTTCCTGGGAAGTTTCAGAGCAGGGAGACCAGGGGACAGAATTATATCAGGGGACAGATTTACCTCAGGAGACTAAACAGACCCTGTGTGCAGAAGAACTTTGAGAGTATAATTTGGTTTCTTAGATATCCTGAAAGAAATAATTGTTTGAAAATAATGGGAATATATTATGGGCCATACCAGCATGTGAGCATATTTTGGGAATATTTTGAAGGTTCCATTAAGATAAATGTTATTTGGGAAAATACAAATAGAAACTCTCTTTAAAACTTCACAGTAGAGTCAGTCTGATGGTAGCATAAAACTAAATTAAAACAGAGGAATATTTTRCTAAGGTTTAGACTTGCAAAAAAATAGCTCAGTATGTGCTGAAAGGAAGCCCCAAAGGCTGTGCTGGGTGAGTGCGGATACATCCCTGTCTGTCAGTACAAAGACTGAGCTGATAGCATAGCCACAGGAGTTACAGTTAGTAATGTGCCCATCAAAACGCTGCCCTGTTCTGGATGCCCCTGCTCGCTGCAAATGTTCTTTCACGTTTCACTTTTTCTAGATTCTCAAGCTATTATATTATGTGAAAGCCCAGAAAACTTTTCTAAATAAAAGTTGACTACGGAGGAATGGTGTCCTCTGTAGAGGAAGATTCCCTCAGGCCTAAGATGTGGCCCTCAGCATCCAAACATTAGATACATAGAGGGTTTCCCATAGCCTCTTTCCTGAGGCAGAGACATCTGGAAGGGGAGTGCACAGAGAGTGTCTGCCCTACTCTCAGATCCACTGAAGCACAGTGAGCTGGAGCAGCAAAAGAAGACTTTAACACAGCATTCGACTCACTCTGCCTTTCCTGTCCTCTGAGAAGTGGGAAGTCTTTCCCAGTGAACTTTATAATAATTAAGAACTGAAGGGTGATGGCATGTAGCCTCCATTTTATTTCAGTGATGCAGGTATCCCAAGTTCTCCTGGCACTCCTCCACTAGGTGATGCTGTCTTTTCAGAAGCAAGTCCAGGAAGAGCAAGAGTAGAATCCAGGCATGCGGCAGGAGGCATGCTCTAGATGGACGAGCCTAGCTTCCTGCTAATGAGGGGAATTCCGCCGGCCCAGGAGCATCTTTCACAACCTGCATTTTTGTTTGGTCTCATGTGAAGGCTTGTGCTGCTGTCAAAGTGTTTTTTAGTGTCATGCCAGCTCTGATGAAGTTAGCTGGCTCTAAACACTTTGATGGTCGATGAATCTTCTGATGAAAATATAGCAAAAGTGCTCGGAAAGTCCTCAGCCACAGGCTGGGGTAGATAGCACATGTTCCCTCATTGCTCAACCCTGTTTGGAGCATCTGTATCTCAGCAAGTCTGGAAAGATTTGGATAAAGCTCACAGGAGAACCAAAATATCTTTTTCTATAATAGAGACCAGTAGTGTTTTCCTTTTGAAGAATATTCTAGCAAAGAGGTAGTGGTATTTTTATCCAACCATGTTATCAGGGTCATTTGTTATAAAAATGAAATTGCTGCTGACCTGGGAGGAGAGACTTCCCACATGAAGATGGCTGTATGGTAGCCCCTTCAGGTTCACTGTCTGCTGTGTTCTATCTTCTAGGATACAATCTTCTTTCAGAGATGGGGTCTTATGGACATGTGGGCAAAGAAAGAATCCTGGGTGACTATCTCAGGAATGGATTTTGCAGGCAGGCAAATATCCTGGGTGGCTGAATTTGCCACCACAATGTGAGTTTTCCTGGGGGTTTTGTGGCATACCCAGCATCAACTCATGGCCAGTCATGACCATGAAAAGGGACCACACTGAGGACTAAGTATCTGAGCCAGGACAGTGAAGGTATCACACCATGTCCAGTTTCTTCACTCTCTGACTATTTCAGATGCTGAGATCTCCAGGCACTTGCCAGATCTTTAAAATGTAGACTCTGGCTTATTGGGGATGAAGTAAGAAGCACTGTCTATTGATTGTGGCACAATTTGATGAACTTCTTTGTAATTCCCCTTTATCATCATGGTGCAATTAAGGTCTAGGCAGAAATAGAATGCAAATGAAGATGCATCAGGTCTGGAATCACCTTGGCTGGGGCGAGTAGCTTGACTTTGATTTAGGGGGCAAACTCATGGAGCTGAGGCATTCAGAGAGCAACAGTAGAGAGGATTCTCACACAGGCCCAGCAGATCTGGGGGAAGTAGGGACAGGGAGGTCGTTCAGGTGGTTTGGTTATAGAGATATCTAGCCACATAGGCACTACCTTTGTCTCCCAGTGGACTGGCCCAAAAACCATAGTCTCAAGATTTTGCATGATAGAGTTAATCTTGGGTTTGTTTGATGCAGTACACAGAGAGGAAGAGAGTGCTTGATGCCACAGAGCTGATAGGGACATTACAGTGACTTAAATATAGAAGACAGCCCAGTGTACATCTCACAAGAATTTATGTGCAAAGTATTAACAAACTGTTTAGTCTGTCTAAAAAAGCAGAGTCCTCAACTTCAGAAACTCAAGTCCTGAAGCACYRCCTGTAAAACCCCTCCACTAGGTGTGGAGTGCACATAAGCATCTACTGAAGGCAGTTCCCGTGGTGCTGTTTTATCCTTCCAGAATCTCCTAAGGCCACAGTGATATAAAAGGACTAAAGAAGAAAGGCTGTCAGTCGGATGAAGAGTCAAGTACCACAGTGTAGGTGAAGTCAGAAGACTACCACATTGAGATTATTTGGCACCTTAAGGCTAAGCAATGAAAACTGTAAATCACCAAGGAAACTGAAAAAGACACTAGAAAGTGGAGGACCTTCCAAGTGACTAGATTGGCAAAACTGATATTGTTAAAATGGCTACATTACAAAGAACTTACTGATTCAGTGGAATCACCATCCAAACGCCAATGGCATTCTTCATAAAAACTGAAAAAAAAGCTACAATTAATATGAAAGCACAAAAGGTCTCACAGAGCCAAAGAGATTCTATTCAGGAATAGTAATGCTAGATAAATCACAGTACTTGATCTCAAATTATACCACAAAGCCACAGTAACAAAATCAGCATGGCACATGCACAAAACCAAATACATACACTAATGAAATAAAAAAGACCTAGAAATAAGCCCACACAGATATGGTCATATGATTCCTGAGAAAGGTACCAAAACAGACTGGAAAAACATAACCTCTTTACCAAGTGATGGTGGGAAAAGTGGGTGTCCATGTGCAAAAGAGCCAGATCTGGAACCCTATCTTCCACCCCATACAAAAAATCAAATAAAAAAATAGATTAAAGAGCCTAATGAAAGACCTGGAACTTTGAACCTACTTGGGAAAAATGTAAGAAAAATGTCATGAGATACAGACAAGGAGATTTTGCAAGGAGATTTGCAAAAACTAAAAAGAAGTTGCAAAGCAAACAAAAATAAAAAAAAACCCAAAGTCAAAGCAGCAGAATTAAGAGACAGCCTACAGACTGGGAGAAAAGGTTTCCAACTACTCATCCAATATAGGATTAATATCCAGAATATATAAAGAACTAMAGAGTTTAAACAATGAAAAAAATCAGTCCAGTCAGTAAATGGGTAAATAGGCTGAAGTGATATTTTTCAAATGAAGAAATACAAATGACCAATAAGTATAAAAATGTGTTCAACAAATTTAGTCTTCAGAGAAATGCAATGCAAAAATGTCACTGAGATTTCATTTTATTTCAGACAGAATGTCCATTATCAAGAAAACAAAGAAGAAATGCTGGTAAGGCCGTAGGAGGAAAGAAAATGTTATCTACTGTTTGTGGGAGGTAAACTAATGCACTAATGCAACATGGCAGTAAGTGTGGGTATAGTTCAAAAAACTAAGTTCAGAACTTCTGTCTGAGCAGACATATGAATTCTGGAGGTACAGTCAGATTATTAGAGAGACATGGGCAGCTGTGTGTATTGCAACCCTCTTCACAGCAGGGAAGGTCAAGCACAAGCTGAGATGCTCATCCACAGGAATAAATGAGATGTGATGTATTCACATGGCATTTTACTCTGCCTCCAGGTAAAGTGAATTTGTGTTGTTCACAGGAAAATGGATGGAAGTGGAAATCACATGGTGAGTGAGATAAACACTCTGAAAGACACGCATTGTGTGTTCTCTAACATGTGGAATGGGGCATGAGAATAAAAAGAGAAGCATTAGCTATGTGTAAGAAGAGCAGGGAAAGAAGGAAAACAGGACTGATATGATCAAAGTGTATTGTATACATGTATAGAAACATCACTGTGAACTATTACTCTGTTTAATCAAAATATGCTCATAAAATACAATTAAAGGTCTAGCGTACTTTGGAATCTTGGGCAGACCTATAGTTATTTCCTAAAACTAAATAATTGAGTTATTGAAGACTCTTGAAATTGCTTCTAATTCTTCTAATTAGAGTAAATTCAATCTGATACTTAAAAAATAAATTTATAGACAGAATAGGAACGCATTTTCCCAGAGTATCCGACATTGCTCATCACACATCCTTTTGATTGCTCTTAACCTTCAACAACTCAGCCATGGGAAATACTCTTAAAGAGGATGTATTTGGCAGGTGTATGCAGCTAGGTCACATGTGCTTCCTAGAAGGAATGCCTGAAGATACCATGTGTTTGTGGGGTGATACATTGTGGTTAGATGTAGGAATCTCTCACTTCCTGTACTGAAGTTCTCATCACCATGGTGATTGAATTTGGAGACTGGGGCATATGATATGATYATACACTATGATCACAGTMTAGGGCACTTGCCTGATGATACTGGACCTTTGAATGAAGAAGAGACACCAGAGCTGTGTCATGGTAGGACCAACAAGGAGGAAAACCTGAGAAGAGTCCTCATTATCACTCTTAACTGTAGATCCTAAGAAAGTAAATATCAAGTTGCAAACTGACCATCTTGGGATATTGTAACTTTAATTTTTTTAAAGTCTACTTTTACTGATGTTTCTCAAAAGCTTTAATCTCCCTTCTAGCTCACTACCCACCAGAGGTAGTGGAAAAGAAAAGTTATTAGGATATGGGGGAAGTGGACCTGTTTAGAAATGGTTCTTTTTTTTTTATTGGATATATTCTTTATTTACATTTCACTTCCCTTTTTCTGGATTCCCCGCCCCCCAGATGTCCCATATGTCTTTTTCCCTCCCCCGGTTCCCCCATTC
>BDUI01001293.1:113075-129325 GCA_002335545.1 Apodemus speciosus
TGTGACCTGCCTTTGTCAACGCCCAGGACACTTTTCACCTTGTAGAACTAAATCTCTACCATGAAGCTCCAGCTCTCCAGCTTCTGTCTCCCAGCCTCTGGAAACCACTATCCTGTTTCCCTTTGCTGTGARCTCRGCTTCTCTATGTCTCTCATATAAGAGGAAGTACATATGCGATTTGACTCTTAATGCTGGCATATTTCACTTAGAGTAATGCCCTTAGTGTTCATAAGGATTGTACACTGAGTAAGACTCCCCCTTTTAAGGCTAAATAACAGTCCGCCGAGGGTATGTATCATGATTTTTCTATGTTTACTCATCAGTGTTCATGTAGGCTGCYATCACCTCTGATGACCATGAGCAATGATGTAGAGAACATAAATCTGTACAGATCGGTGTTCCACAACTGCTCTGTTTCTCTTGAGTGACTTAGTGACTTCCCATTGGTCATATGGTTGACAGTTCTAAAGTCTGGGTTCTCATGCTCCTTGGGAATCAGTGACTTTGCCACATGYGTCTTTGAAGCTTCACAATCTCCAGCACAGAACTCCCTAAGCAACCTATTGAATGAGCAAATGAGTGACTTGCATTAAGTTAAGACATTCTTTTTGTTTAAATCAGAAATCAAAAAACCAGGGGGATGGATAGGCTGAGAAGAATAGCTAGTTACTATATGCCTGCCAAAGAGAGACGGGAAGCACTGTGTACATTCTTATATAATGGTTATAACAATAGTTTCATGATTGGTGGGTGCAACTTTATATAAAATTTTTTTAAAAAGGCATTAAAGTTCCACCTTCACTTTTACTCTGCACATAAAGAGCTATAACTCACTAGCTACTAGAATTCCAAATTGCTACCGGAAAAGCCAAAGTCACTGTAACAATAATAATTGTAAAATGTAAAGTAATCGCAAACAGGTTCACGCTCAGTGTAATGATCAGATAACGTGAGTAAAAGCAGCAATTATGTGTTCCTGGACCACAGTGGAGGCAGAACACGGGAAAGGCGAGTGCCACACGCGTGTCATTATTAAGGGAGCACTTTGTATTTACTTTGCACTTGAAAGTTTGAATGATCCAGCTAGCAGAAACTGACAATACCTGTACTTTGTGGCACATTAAAATTGCCCAGACAGTAAGACAAATTGTTATTTTACAGCCATTCCACAATATAGGAACTACTTAACTTCTGGTTGAAATCATAATAAATTTGCATAACGCTTACTGAGAGTTTCCCTTGTGCGGTTCATTTCTTTCAAACACTTTCTTGGGGGTGGCACCACCCCATTATGTCAAAGACTCGGGGCACACTATGAAAAGAAAGGTGGGATAGGGAAGGAATCCAGTCAAAGCCTATAATCAAACAAGACCCCGCCCCCCATCCCCAGGCAGAGCACACTGAGCGAAGGCTGCAGTGCGGGCCAGTTGGTAGTGCTTGCCTCACATGTGTGAAGCCCCAAGTTCTGTCCCCTGCATAACTGGACATGGTGGCATGTGGTTGTAGCTTCAGTATATAGGAGATAGAGACAAGAGGATCAGACATTTATTGCGCTAGATGAGACCACGTCAAAAGAACCATGCTGGACATTGAGTATCCACATTCAGATGTCAAGTCCACTTTCAGAGTGGTCCACTCCTAGCTYCTAGTTACAGGAAMTCTATTCCATACTCATCACTTTGTTTCTTGTAAAGCTCTCTGTTAGAGCACCAAGCTCAGACATGCTTTTGCTACAGAGGTAAGATGGGGAGGTAGGAGATCCACATCCTGTTGCCATTGGTCGTGCTTGTTGGTCTATGGAGGGTATTTGGATAACAGTGCAAGTGACCRGGGAGAAGGACCTAGTAAATCAATCATAACCAAAAGTCAGCCAGCATCTGCCAGGAGGAAATCTAACTGCTTGTAAAAGGCATTAGGCTGTGGATAATTAAGAACTTGGTGAAGTCACCATCAGGTCCAGCTCCCCTAGGGACAACTGATGAAAATATTGCTAGTGTATCATTAGAGGATACATACATTTACCTGAATTATTTGCCTTGCCTCTCTAAAGGAAAATGGGTTAAAATATAAGTTAAGAGAGTATGCACCATTAACACCAAAGTCCACACACATTGATAAGCATTGTTTGTAGTGTATTCGCCTTGCTCAATTGATTTTGTTGCATGATTCAGGCTATTTTTGTCACCACACAGTTGTTTGCTGTTGTCTGGTGAGAATACAGAAAGGGTAGAACCCCAAGTTAAAGCTTTCATCACTMTTTTGGCTCTAAAGGAGCAAGGAACCTGATTTCTTTGGGCCATTTGACAGATGGGCATGTCGGTTCTGATGTTCACAGCTGTAGAACACTGTTTTCAGTGTTACGGCATATGTATCATTATCTTGCTCAGTGGCAAGTCAAACCACCACACCATCAAAAGAAATGCAGACTCTGGGCAAGTGTTTGAGTTCACACGTGAAAACTCCAAAAGTGTGAGGTGCTGCTAATAATYGGCCCACCCTTCTGCTCCAAGCCCTTGAGGTATAGTGCAAGCCAGCTCTGGCATGCCATGCTCTCAAGAGTAAGTCCCAAGCAAATCACCAGGCTGAGGTTTCCCTTGCTGCTCCTTCCTGAATGCATTGGTTGGCTAGGGATGGTACTCACAGTNTCTTCTTCTTCTTCTTCTTCTTCTTCTTCTTCTTCTTCTTCTTCTTCTTCTTCTTCATCTTCTTCTTCTTCCTCCTCCTCCTCCGCCTCCTCCTCCTCTTCTTCTTCTTCTTCTTCCTCCTCTTCCTCCTCCTCCATCTCCTCCTCCTTCTTCTTCCTCCTCCTTCTTCTTTCTTCTTCTTCCTCTTCCTCCTCCTCCTTTTTCTTCTTTCTTCTTCCTCTTCTTCCTCCTCCTTCTCTTCCTCCTCCTCTTCCTCCTCCTTCTCCTCTTCCTTCTTCTTCTTCTTTCTTCTACTTCTTTTTCTTCTTCTTCTTCTTCCTCTTCCTCTTCCTCCTCTTTCTCTTCCTCCTCCTTCTCTTTTATAACAGTCATTCACTGAACCTGGAGCTAAGCTTTAGACTAGACTTACTAGCAAGGGAACCTCCAATAACCTCCTCTCAGCCCCCATAACTAGGTTACAGGTATTTGTCAGGCACCTGGCTTATATGTGTGGTCAGGGGATTTGAACTTAGGTCTTCACGGTTGTGTGCAAGCCATCATCCCAGCCTAGAATTATACCTTTCCCACTGTAACATGAGGCATTTTCTCATTCAAAACAATTAAAATCCCCAATGTATACATTTCTTTGAATACATTTTATTTTTAAAAAAGATAAATTTAGCAGGCATATATATAGCTGATTTTGCTACCTAGAAAGTAAAATTAGTGTAAGCCAGGAAAAAAAGGGGGGATGGGTCTAATGCATTTAAACGTAATTTGTTTTCATTAAATTGTCTTAGCTATGACAGACTTGCTTTCATGATCTCCAATGTTGTACCCATTTGGCAATGCAGAGAAACGGCAATACATTAGTAATTTATACTTCAGTTGTTAGGGACCCTGGTACCCAGTCAGAAAAACACCATGCCAGGGACCAACACAGTAATTTCTGGAATCATAGACCTTTGGAATTATTGGGTTGAATGGGACATTTTTTTCCTGTTTTCTCCCCTGTTTTTTCTGTTATCGTAGGAGTTTATGGATTTGATTTATGAACTCTGGATGCCGTAAGTAATGAAATAATAAAATGGCATGTCAGCGAGGGATAAAGTTACTCAGAAAAATTAAAGTGAAATTAAGTAAGTCGCTAGTTCACTTACGAAAGTGCTTGTAGTTCTCAGCTGAGTGGCAGTCAATACCGCCCTAAGGAATGTGGTTTGTCTTGTGGATAGGTTTTTATAAATACTCCAAACGGCATCAGCACACACCCTTGAACCATGCTGGGTTTTGTTGATCCTTGCAACATATTTTGAAAGGTCTGCTCTCTTGTAGGAGCCAGTAGGAGGCACGGGCCCTTGCACAGCACTTACGACTCGATAGAAAGCTTTTCCAGCCCTTCATGCCTGCGCTGTGGGGTTTGAAGTTAATGGGAATGTCAGGCCAAAGTGGGCAGCACTATCTATGATCCTGAGCAAGATGCTTCTACAGTTTCCAGTGCAGCGAGAATCTAGGAGAGCCTAGAAATGCAAGCATCCAGCCTTCTTCAGATACAGTGAGGGGGAAACACCCAGTCTTAGGGACAACGGAGAGGGTGAATGTGTGACTGGGTTTCTACTGGGTGTCTATGGGATTTTCAGGATCCCCAGGTTGCTTTTTTTTTTTTTTTTTTACAAAAATAAAACAATACGAGTAAGTGAGGTGCAGTATTGTTCCATAAAGCATTAGTTCTTGGTATAATGTGTGCATAATTTTTATGAATCAGAACCCGAATCATAAATAAAATGTTAATTTGCAGACACATTTAACTGTGGAGCAGATGGAAAAATAGGAATGTGTTAGAAAGCTAGGTATTTGCAGAAGCTAATGAAGTTAATTGGTCTCATTTGACCACCTTATTTTCCCCAACCCCCTAAAGACCAGGCTTTTTTATTTCTTTAATTAAAAATGAGTTTGGTATGTTAATATTATAACCTTTCATATTTTCCTGGTTTTCTATATAAATGCCTTATTTATAGAACCACCCTTAGGAGTCCAGTGTTAGCAAGAACATTAGTAACCTGGGAGCAGCGAGCAGGGCGCTGTTCTACACAAAAGCTATTAGCCACATCCACTGGTGTAATGTGTGCTTATACGCTTGTTATTACTTCCTGTCCCCTTACTTGTGATTACATAGAGAAAGAGCTATTTTTTCCCTCTAGCTTGAAAATGGCACATGTTAAAAATGCATAAAATAATGATCACTGAATGGAATTTAATTTTTAAATACCAGTACTCGAACATATTTTGATTGCTTAAATTGCTTGGTAAACGCCCACTGAAATATCACCAGTGTGAAATCAGAGAAATCACCGTCTTGAGCTAATCAATACCATATGTGTAGACAATGTTCCTGGAATTATTCTTTGTGTAAAGCAAGACTACAGTGCACAGCATTTAGCTCCTTCACCAGAGAGTGCTTCATGCTTTAGCTACCACTGTGGAAAGCAGTGTCTCAAGAAGGTACCACTGCCAATACAGAGGGTTCTGGGACATGGCTTCTCTAATGTCATCACTAGCATATTGCATTTGTATCGATTGTCTATGATTTCTGTATATGGATGATTGAGTTTGAGCAAACTACTTAGGGTTTCAAAGGATTTGGATAATGTTACACCATGGGGCTGGAAATCTCTTTGAATATTGTATTGCAGAGGGGCAGAGTCATCATTTCTGTGCATTTATTAGGCCCCTGCTGTAGAAACAGAAACAATAAACCATCTTTTGTAAGTTAAGAGATCTTGGAAYGGGCAATTCTAATAAATCCCGGGCTTAAGGAGAAGGGTACGTGCTGAGGCCCAAAGTTGTTGAATCATCTGGAATGTATTAGAATCTTGATTAATAAGAATACATCTGCAGATCCACATAAAGAACAGAGCGGGCAGTTTGGCAGATAGGAGTGGAAAAGAGAAAGAAGGAAGCCATGGCCATGAATTCCTATTGTTCCCTTTTGGGCAAGCGTTGTTATTCCTAATAGAGCAAAGCAGCTGCCCCATCCCCCCCCCCCCCCCCCCCCCCCCCCGCCACAACCATAGAATTAAACCTGTGGCTTGAAGAGTAGATAACTCCTGAGGACGTAAACAGGAAGGAATTTGATCTTACAGAAGACCCACATATGAGGAAAGGCTCCGTTAATCAGTCATTTAACGTCCATGATATCAGATATGCATAATGTATACACCCAGATCTGAAATATGACATTTTATCCCACATATTGTCCTGTTTAATACCCTTTCTCCCAGGAACCCCATTCCTTATTCTCATAATCATTTAAAATTTAGGGACATGATTTCTGCATAAGATACCTTCAAGTTTGGCTTGAACCAGCTTTTGGAAAAGGCTCCAGAAAACTATGGTAATTGTAAAGAGAAATCAAACCCCAAACCTATGAAATTTGTATGATTCTCATAATCAACAGGATGGCTTCCTAAATGCCAGAGCGTTTTTTCAAAAGGAGATGATAAGATCAGAGCTCAGGTTTGGAAATGACATATTTGGCAATAGGTTCTGAAGAGTCTGACATCCATACAGACATTAATCTCTCAGGCCAGCCAGTGAGAGATTGTGAAGGTTTGCTGAAAGAGGAGATTTATGCAAACCACTTCCGTTTTCTTAGGAGCAAGAGGAGCAAGGTGTGAATGTAAAATGCAGGTTTTATAGAAGGACCAAGACAGAGGGAAAGGCAAGCTTATTTCCTTTCATGCTCCACAGGAAAGAGCTGTGAACAGTTTGTGATGGAAGCTTCCGGTAGCTTTCTGTCATGAGAAACTTGCAGTAGCTAAGGGGCGACTGTTTCTGGCTACTCAGTTGTAGCCAGATAAATACTAATACCAGGTGGGGTATGCAGGAAGATGGGCTTCACAGGAAAGCATGCTAGACCTTGCTTCTTAAAGACAATTGAAAATTAATTGAATGTTGTACTGGCTGGTTTTGTGTATCAACTTGACACAGGCTGGAGTTATCACAGAGAAAGGAGCTTCAGTTGGGGAAGTGCCTCCTTGAGATCCAGCTGTGGGCATTTTCTCAATTAGTGATCAAGTGGGGAGGGCCCCTTGTGAGTGGTACCGTCTCTGGGCTGGTATTCTTGGGTTCTATAAGAGAGCAGGCTGAGCAAGCCAGGGGAAGCAAACCAGTAAGTAACATCCCTCCGTGGCCTCTGCATCAGCTCCTGCTTCCTGACCTGCTTGAGTTCCAGTCCTGACTTCCTTTGGTGATGAACAGCTGTGTGGAAGTGTAAGGGGAATAAACCCTTTCCTCCCCAACTTGCTTCTTGGTCATGATGTTTGTGCAGGAAGAGAAACCCTGACTAAGACAAATGTTCACCCCTCCAATCTTTAGCAAAGTTATATTTATCTAATGATGAAATATAGTTTACTTCAGAATATGATTACCAGCACTTACCTTTACCCAGAATGTGACATTTCAGTAGATTTTGGGCATCATTTAGTTGCTTTTAGCAGAGGTAGAAAACAAAGACATGCAGTGTAAAAAAGTTCATTCTTGGTATATGAGAGAAAAATGTTAATGCACGATAAGATGGTGTAATAATACCGTATTATTAGTATTGGGTTTGCCACATATCTATGGTGAAAGTCTAGATGGTTTGTTCCACATGTGGTTTCTGCCACAATCAGTCAACTCTGCTGTTGAACAACTCATGCTTGGCATGTAAATGACTGTTCATGGCTGTGCTCCAATAAAACTTTATTTATAAATGCGAGAACATTTGGTGCACAGCTTGTAATTTGCCAGACCTTAAAATATATTGGATAAACATTTAGTGGGATTTCTGTAAGTATTTGGTGATTGAAAAAGAAAAAGAAATCACTGTGAATTTTAAAGAGGTGCATACATAATTTTATCCATATGTGACAGAAGGAAATTTGTGCGCACACGCCAATGCCCACATGCTCTCAACATATTTCTACTTTGATTGCAATGACTCGTTATTGAGGTAAATAAGTGGAAGGAATATGTAAAGATTTTTATGAGATTCTTTGAAAAAGATAAAAAGTATGGTTGTCAACATCAATGTAGTACCCCAGCAATCTGTGCCAATTGAAATAGAAAAAGAAACATAGTTTAACTTTCCCTATTTTTTTTTTAAGTGAAGACACCTACTTTGTTTCAAACTCATCAAACTACTCTTGACTGGCTTGGCTTTGGAATCTGTGTGTTCAGGTATGTCTTGGTAGCTGCTGACCTCCGGCACAGAGTGTAGACATCATTGGAATCCATTCCAGTTGGTTCTTAWTTAGAGAATTCCAAGCGCTGTTCGCTCACATTGTGTAGGCGGCAGCAGCCCTGGGTTGAGGTGCGACCTGTGGGAAGTGGTTTGGAAAGAGTGAGCACTGTGGGGGCCTTTCCTTCCCAGTCTGGTCTGCTGTCACCATTCACTGAGGGTTTGGCTCTCCTCTCCCGGGGGAATGAATGCATCCCCACAGTGTCACTGTTGCCACCCCTTTCCTTGATGACCTAGGGCATAGCTTCATAACTGCAGCCTTTGTATCCAGCTTTTATCCAGTCCGCCCCAGTCCAGGGGAGTCTGAGGGGAAGCCAGCTCTACAGATTAAGTGTCTTTCCCAGCTCTCTGCTGCCTACATAATGGTTCAGAGCCCTTACTTTATAGGAAAGTCCACCCACATATGGCTTCATTTCATCCCAGCTCTATCCCCAGGTGCACTGGTGCTTGGTCCTGATTCCCTCTGAGCATCCCATAGGCAACTCAAGAAAATACTCATCTAAGCCTCCACCTCAGCTCCATGTACTATGAATCTCCAGCAGGGAGATAAGACATTAATGTTTTAAATGACTCCCAGGTGATTTTAATGCCTCGCTGATGTTGAGTTCTCCTTTGTAGTCAGTCATTTACTGGAGTGCTGGTTTCTGGTTGCAGAGTTTTGCTGTTGTGTGTACGATGCCTTCTACTGAGAAAGGCCAGTTTTCTTCTCTACCTGGAACATCCCAGCTTATTCTTTGATGTTAAACTCAAAGAGTACAGCCGGAGGTGGCTTTTCTGTGTCCTCCAGGATGGGCCCGATTCTTCCCACAGCACTTCTGGAGGGAAGGTGCTGACTCTATTCTGTCATCTCATGCCAATAAACCATTCAACCAAGCTACTGTGGCATTGTTGAGTTCATATTGGCTCCATCCTATACTAGGGACACTGAAGTGTATGAACAGGCCAGAAGACCCAGACTGGAGTGATATCTAGGGTACACCTGAAAAAGCTCTCATTCACCTTCTGGGCACCAGAGTGATCTTTGCCTTAGTCATATCAGAAAAAAAATCACATTGCTGAATAAGAGAATCTATTGAATGAGCAGCACTCTGGAAACCTGTGTTATGGCCATCACAAAAAACGTCATGTGACCAATGCCAAAGTAATGGCTAGAGTCAAGACTGGGAGAGAAGGACGAAAAGATGAGGGGTAAAACCTCCGCATAACTGCACTAAGCCAGCTTGTAGGAGGGGGGAAACCGTGAGTACGTGCACCTTGCTCTGAGGTAATAAGCTAGTCACGACATCAAGAAGAAAGGTTGATACGCTCACCAGAGAGCAAAATGTTGCTTTAAAAGTTGGGACCATTCAGGAGGTTTACGTGGTGAATGCCCAGAGAAATTACTGAGGCTCTAAAAGATCACTTGAAGTCACATAATTGATTATAACTTGAACAATAGTGTCAGTGTGAGGGGCTTCAAGAAATCTTTTCTTTCTTCTGTAGAGAGTCTGAAATAATAACAACCTGATTAAATGGAAACAAGAAAAAATGGGGAAAAAATCCATCTCAGGCTGGAGATGTAGCTCAGCAGAAGAACGCTCATCTCCATCACTAAAAATATTCATAGATCATAAAGGAAATATACAAAATATAAATTTTGTCTGCTTTATTTTTATTTGAGACAGGGTCTTACTGTGTAGCCTTGGCTATCATGAACATATTGCATAGACCAGGCTGGCCTTGAACTAACAACAGTCTTCTTGCCTTGGTCTCTGGAGGGCTGGAATTCTAGGCATTACACCACTATGCCCTACTTACTTTACTCTATTTAAAAATACAGTCTATCCATGGAGTAGGGTACATCAGGGATAAAAATATAAGTTTTTGTGCAACCAATTTATTACTCATTTGTAAATTCTTTTCACAAAGACCAGTGGTCTTTAAGATGTAAGATTTACATCTCTCTTTCTCTCTGTCTCTTTGTCTCTGTCTCTCTCTGTGTGTATGTGTGTGTATGTGTATATGTGTGTACGTGTGTGTATGTTTGTGTGTATATGTATATGTGTGTGTTTGTGTGTATGTGTATATGTGTGTATGTGTGTGTGTTTGTGTGTATATGTATATGTGTGTATGTGTGTATGTATATGTGTATGTGTATATGTGTGTGTGTTTGTGTGTATATGTATATGTGTGTGTATGTATATGTGTGTGTATGTGTGTATGTGTTGCTAGGAGTGGAACTCTGAGCTTCCCATGTGCATGCAGGCCCTCTACTCCTGAGCTCCACCTTCAGCCCTAGTGTGTAAGCCTCAACACCCTAGGACGGGCTGGATACCACATTTCGTATATCTTTGTATCTTTATGTCTAGCAAAATGTCCATTTGGTGACTGAATGGATGAGACAGTGAATAACAGAGCTGAGATTGAAGGGTTGCAAATGACTGGTCTGTGTGCAGAAGCCAGTGACTCTCCAGCTTGCAAATCCTACTTGGGTAAGGTTTGGAAGGGAGGGAGCTATTGTCTTCCATTACCCATCCTGCCATAAACTGAATGTAGGAAGCTCAAATTCAAAAGCACAAGTCATTGAAGTGTGCAAATGCAGCGTTGTCACTGTGAAACGCTACTCAGGTGGTGGTGGCAGCTAGAAGAGAGCTCTCTGATGTCTGCTCAAGTTCATTGTGAACCTTACATGTTTCTAAATGACATATTAAGACATAATTCCAGGGGCTGAAGAGTTAAGACAGTATTTCTACCGGACATGACCTTCAGCACCCAGGTTAGGTAGCCCATGGCCGTCTAGAAACCCAGCTCAGGTACCCAAAGCCCTCCATGGGTACCTGCCCTCACCTGTGTATGTTCCCCACATGGGCACATATAGAGACGTAATAAACAAAAATCCAGAAATGTAAATTCAATGGTGCAGCCAAAGACCAATTCATTATAAAGTATAAGCACTGCTGATTCATAACAACATGAAAGAAATATGAGGAATTTTCCATCCAGAATAGGCATGTGGATACTAAATAGCTTTGCTGTGGCAATAAAAGCTCGCCAGAGCAGACCTGATCCCTTTGTTGAATTTAGTTGTCAATAGTGCCAATTAAAACCTATACAACCCCACTGGGCGGTGGTGGCTCACACATTGAATCCAACCACTTGGGAGGCAGAGGCGGGAGTATGTCTGTGAGTTCTAGACCAGCCTAGCCTACAGACTGAGTTGAGATCCAGGACAAGTCAGGGCTACACAGAGAAACCCTTTGTCAGGAGGAAAAGGAAAAAAGAAATAAAATACAACAAACAAAATAAATAACTCCCCTCAAAACAAATGAAAAACACCACAAAAAACCAACAAAAACTCCAACCACAACAAAAGTATAGACCATCTCCAGCTGATTAATAAGTTAACCTTCTAATGTTTAGTTAAAAGTCAGTTAAGTATGGGGGTGTATGGTTCAGTGGTGCTTGTCTATCATGTAAGTTGCTCTTTGTTTAATCCTCAGCATAGCAAAAATAACCAATCAATCAACAAATGTCTAATGGTGAGATGATTATTTGGAATTTATCATAGATTTTTTTTCCAAGGTTAGGTTCTTGACATAACCAACCAATCATTCCCTCTTTCATTCTTCCCTTCCTCCCTTCCTCTTTTCTTCCCTCCCTTCTCCTTCCCTCCCTCTTTTCCCTTCCTCTCTTCCTTCCTCCTTTCCTTTATATAGGGTTATGGGAAATGGCTGCAGAACACAACTATGCAGTTTGTAAACTTCACAATGGCCCATAGCAGTGCTTCAGGGGATGCAGCTATCAGCAGCACAGCGAGGAAGGCCACTTTTACAACTTCTCTGTGAGAGAAGTCCCTTTATCTCTGTATATTAAATGTCTCAGGCTTGTGATGGGCCAGAAAGAAGTGGGTAACCTGTTAAAGAGGCATATGATCCTGACCTTTCCTTAAGACAGTGATCATGTCTTGTCTCCAGCACGATGTAGGTGCAGGGACCCTGGTCCCCTTCCACCTTCTGTGGACACAGAGGGTAGACCTCTGTTGCTCTAGAAGATGTCCTGTGCCAGTTATGTGAGCACTATAGCTTCTGCCCATTTGGGTAGCTGAGGAGAGGGAACATCCAGGCTTCCCATAGTGCCTGTCTGGTGTCAAGGAGTAAAATAGGATTCAAAAGCATTTTGGTCTTTAGGAGTTGGACAATATGAGAGGGAATGTATAAGCATGCAGCTTCAAAGCTAAGCATCTGGTGGGTGAAAGCAAGGTTTCTTCCCTGGTCAGATGAAAACCATGGAGAGGGGACCATGATGGTGTCTAAGAGGCGTGGTATAGACTGGATCCTTTCTGTGTGTCTCCTGGGAAGAAGGAAGACCCTTCCTTTCTCCTTGGGCCATGGTGAGAATCCTGCTGAGAGCAGGAGCGGATACCCTATCTCTTCACTCATCTACAGCTCTGTGCATGTGGGGATTTGGTAGCCAGTGTTTCTATAGAAGAGTTGACTGATTCTTATCACAAATCTGAGCTTTTAAACACTAGGAATCCAAATGCACAATATTCATGGTGGCAGAGGGAAGAAATCTAAAGAAGGACAAGTGAACCCAGGCTCTCGTGATGCTAAAGCAAGTAAGCCCACAGTCTGGTGATGGCGGAGTCTTCCAGACTGAGCAGGGCGAGTGCTCATTCTTCAGGACCTATTACAATAATACAAAAGAATTCTTTTTGGAAAAGAATACTTTGCACCAACTTGAATGTGTAATATAGTAACAATATTAATCAGACAAACAATCCACATTAATCATTCCTGCCTTGAAATCAGATGATTAATTGGCTTGATGCTCTAAGCCAGTGGTTCTCAACCTGAGAGTCTCAACCCTTTTGAAGTTCACATATCAGATATCCTGTATATCAGACACTTACATTACAATTCATAACAGTAGCAAAATTACAGCTATGAAGTAACAATGAGATGATTTTATGTTTGGGGGTCACCACAACATGAGGAGCTATATGAAGAGGTCGTAGCATTAGGAAGGTTGAGAACCACTGCACTAAGCAATCTTTTGAGAAAATAAGTTTGTTTTGTAATTCAGTTAAAAGAAGAAAAGAGAGGAAAAAAGGCAGAGAGAGGCAAAGAAAGAGATGCTCACATCTGTCTCAGTTCTGGAAGTTAACACCAGATCCTAGGCTGATACTTAATGATTCTGAGCTCTGAATTTCACCTTTGAACAAGAGTGACTGACTCCTGTCAGTTATTGTCTCTGGAAGAGAGGGAAGGGGGATTCAAAGTTTCAGTGTTTGTAAAGGGCTTTTCTTGTGTTGTCTCCCTTTTCCGGTCTGAGAAAAAAAAAAGTGCAGTTGGTTCCCTCTAGATACCAATATGGATGGGCTCTGTTTGCTGAGGCCAAGTGCGAAGTAGGCTRCGTTTAAATTGGAGCAAGATTATTATTGAATGTATCTATTTCACTATTTCAGGCAAGCAGGAAGACAAAATAAACAAAACCGCATGTCAAGTGTTATGGAGATAGTTGGTTTGGTAGAAATTACTAAGTCTCTATGGGTGCCCCGGGAACTTAGCCAGAAGAGAAGTGAGGTCACTTCTCTTCTTAGGTACCCAGAAGTCCTATCTCTGTACACTCTGGAAAGGGCAGATTGTAGGATGGAAACTGGCAGTGGAGACTGGTAAGCTTTCAGCAATGCCATCATACTGAAATCAAGCAATAATCCAATCAATTCCTTGTCCCTTTTGAAGTAGAGCATGTTGTCAAGGATGTCGTCCTGTATCTGAAGCCGAGTTCTACTGTTCGGTGTTCTCATCTCCATCTGGCCTGTCGAAGGCTCCTCTCCATTCACAGTGCGTAGATGGCCTTGCACTGTTTCTTCCGACTGGCATTCTCCAGCATTTTCCCATTAAGACAGGTCATTTGTAGACACAGCATAGGTCAAACATGGACGCTTGATACTGTAAGGAGTGAGTGGAGAAAGAGAAACTCTCTGCCTGCTCCAGTCATAACTGGAGCATGTGTGTGTTCATAAAATGTCAAACTCAGCGAGCGAGCGAGCGGGCGAGGTTACTGAGCTCTCCCCAGTAAAACTTGTAAATTGCAAATTGAAGTTATTTTGCAAGAAAGAATCAAAGAGTACATTCACAGGTAAAATAAGGGTGGAGGGAAGATCTGGGGCGTGAATGAAGATGGGTCACTATTTGGGGTCAACACCCAACTCTATTTGGTTGCTTTTCTAAAAGACCAAGGAGTTGGGGTTTTGGGTTTGTTTTGTTTTGTTTTAGGATAAAATTTCCAGCTCATCCTGAGCTTTATATCTTACGTGGCTTGGAAGATGTGAAAGAAAGTTCAAGAACTCAGAAAAGTCATGTTGGAAGACCCTCTCAAAAGAGACCATGGGCTTGGATTTGGTTGATGACACAGGCCATTGAGTCCTTACAGAGAATTGTTTGTCTTCCATTTTTCGATGGCTTTAATTCCTCCAAATTGCTCTTTGAATAATAGGAAAAAGGCAGTTTGAATTCCAGTGACAGATTGGACATAACAGGTTGCAGCTATTAGGCCTCATTTTACCAGACTGAGAAATAAAATTGCCTAAACATAAACATCAACCACTGGTGCAGTAAATTAATTTGTAAAGAAAAAGTAGTTTAGCTGCAGTGCACATTAAACATAGGAAAATTTTCAAAATCACTGCTTTCTGAATTAATTTGTACACTTGTTTACTTGTTAAAAGCATGTATAAATTCTTTCTTTTAAGGCAGTGTGTCTCAAAATGAGCAAGAAAGAAACATAAAAAGTGGCAAGGAAATCCAGATATATGGAAGACACACACAGTGTCTGGGATAGCAAACACTCTCATTTTCTGACTTCAGATGCTGTGTAGAATGTGGCTTGGCTCAGATTCTGTCAGATCACTAAAGAGGCACCCGATTCCATGATACATGTGATGCTTTAATAGCTTTGACTTATATTTGCTGAGGATTGAGCTATGGTGTAATTAAAAGAGTTTTATCGTCTGGTTACAGGATGGGTTTACAAATTCACACCACAAGTCCTCTGATTTAGACTGTTAATGTTGTATTCATGAATAACCCAACTGATAGATCTTTTTGTACTAAGGCACAAAACAAACAAACAAACCAAACCAAACAACAACAACAACAAAAGCCACTGGACATGTTTTCATTGTTACCTGTAATTCTATTATGAAGGATGCAAGACAAACTTTGGATAGTATCTTTTCGGATTGTTCCAGCCACTGTGGAACTGGACCCTGCAATGAGGGGCAGTCTGATACTATCTCCTGCCCACTGTTTTCAAGGACAGTGGTTCGATTCAAATACAATTCTGATAAGTGGCAGGTTTTCGAGTCTTTAATGCCTTGACAAGGGCATCACTCTCAGGAGAGAGAGGTGAAACCKTTCAGACGGGGATGCTGTCCCTCTCCTTTGTGCTGACACACTAAGATAATGGACAATTAAGAGAACCTTCACTGCAGGAGGAAGAATGGGGTTATCACTAATGTAAAGGAGCCTGTGGGGTGCTGGGGTATGAAGGAGAAGAAAAATGGAGATTTTTTTTAAAAAGGGTATATAAAACACACAGATCAGGTGCCTAATAACAGTCGCTCCACTGCTCTTTTACATGTGATAATGGTTAGTCGTGGAGTGCTTAGCATTGTTTGCTGTACCAAAACCAAAGAACTAGCTCACTGTGTTTGACACGGTGTTGTGGAAAATCTACCCCCATGCTGGCCTACCTAGAATAAAGTCCATAAGTCCAGCAGCTAATGGGGTTTGCATTTGTGTGCTCTAGATGGAGACACCCCCCTTCTGTGGTCAATGGTAGGTTGACTCTGACAGTCTGAGGTAATCCTTGTCAACCCTGCCTGCATTCCTGTGGACTCCTAAGCTCTCTCCTCCCAGGGGTGTGACTTAATGGGTCTGAGAAGGGATCAAAGCACCCAATCTCTAAGGCCTCATTAGGGAATTCGGGGCTGAAACCCAGCTTCCTTGACAACTCCAGGGCTCTGACAGGCCATCTGATGATTTAACAAATTGAAATGATATCTCTGTCACTCTTGGAGACCACGGTGTGGCATCTAACAGCCATCTTTTGCTTACGTTCATCTTGAGGTTTAACACTGGGTCATTGCTGAGGGAAGCCCCTTTATCTGCACCGCTGATCCCATCTTCTTCCTCTGCACGTGAGTTTCTGCTTTCGCCCCCTTAGCAGATGAGTAGAGTTCTCTCCTGTTTACCATCGTGGATAAACGACCAGGAAATGCCACAGGGCATGGTCTGGTTGCTCAGGTAAAGGCATTTATGCAGTTTAGGATCTAGAGCTGGTACACAAATGTGACCAGCAGC